>JBBPBX010042422.1:7067-28410 GCA_038048925.1 Garcialebias charrua
TTCTACCTTCAGGCACATCACCCTATCTGACACTCTCTTGAACTCTACTACAAAGTGCATTCTTTGCCAACTCCTCCTTCAGGTCCACTCCTACTCCATTTCTCGTTCTATCCACACCATGGTAAAACAGTTTAAACCCTGCTTCAATGCTGCAGGCCTTGCTGCCCTTCCACTTGGTCTCTTGGTTGCATAAAACATCCACCTTTCTTCTCTGCATCATGTCAGCCAGGTCTCTACCTTTGCCTGTCATTGTCTCCACATTTAGAGTTGCAACCCTCAGTCCTACATTCTTCACTTTCCTCTTCTCCCTCTGTCTACCGACACGTTTCCCTCCTTGGGGTCTTCAACTAACAGTAGCACAATTTCCGCATGTACCCTGTTTGTCAACAGCACCAGTGGCGGTCGTTGTTAACCCGGGCCTCGACCGATCCGGTTTCACTTTGATGAACTTGCATTATGGTTTTGGCAAAAGTGTTATACATCGGATGCCATTGCTGACACTCCCTCACCATTTACCCGGGCTTGGGACCGGCACAAGAGATACACTGGCTTGTGCTCCTTAGTGGCTGGTTTGATCCCTAGTGGCAAACACACTCTGAAACTTTGATATCTTACCTTTCTTTGATTTATCATCAGTAACTCAGCTAATTGCACGTTGTATGATATCCACATTATTTACTTAATATCATTGTATGCACCTTATACATCTGAGAATTGTTGGGATAATATAAATATATGTATATTGTGATGTAGTTGACCAAAAGAGCAATACTTTTACATATTCAATGTCTATCCTCTAGCTAGAAGTAGAAAAAGTAAACTTTATTAATGTACTGTACATCAGTATTTTTCCATTCAAAAACTCAAGTTTATGAATTACCATTAAACATTTATCAGACATACGGTGTTTGTTAAAAATAAAATGTTTCTTGTAGTGAATCATGGACAGGATAAGAAACAGGATAAGCAATGCTTTATTTGAATGTTCATTATGAAAATAGCTGTATGGCTGGTTCCACTTCAAAATTGGGTCCTAGTCCAGAGGCTTGAGAGCTTGAAGGTTCTGCACAGTTTCTTAGCTGGGGGATTAAGGGCCTTGCTTAAGAGCCCACATTGTAAGGTGGAGCCAAATGTGAATGCTTCATTTTTCCTCACCCAATTTTTTTTATTTTTTTTATCAGTTTAGGGATTTGAACCTGTGACCTCCCAATTATGGGCTTCTCTAAGAGATAATCCACTGCTCCCATACTGCTGTATAATAAATATCCATGTAAAAAAAGAAAAGAAAAGAAAACACTTGTACTCCTGCTAATCTGCTTCAAGATTAGTTTTTCTTCACATTCAATAAATTGCAAACCAAGTGCAACCTGAAGCTGCACGTTGTGAGTGCACCATAGTGTTTGCAAGTCAAACAGAAGTGAACCGATCAACATTACAACAAGCAAAATAAATAAATACAATCAAACCTAGACTTTCCTA
This sequence comes from Garcialebias charrua, assembly GCA_038048925.1. Taxonomy (NCBI): domain Eukaryota; kingdom Metazoa; phylum Chordata; class Actinopteri; order Cyprinodontiformes; family Rivulidae; genus Garcialebias; species Garcialebias charrua. The sequence goes on from JBBPBX010042422.1 coordinate 8,547, forward strand.
AATGCAGTTGGGTGTTTTCCTCATTGTTTAGGAAGATGTGAGGTCTGGTAAATTATCATACTGTTAACCTTTCCTGCTCAGTCTTTCATCCGTGGTCAAAAGACACAGGGGAGATCTTCCTCCAGGGCTGAAGTCTCTGCTTCAGGGTTAACTCCCTCACTTGCCTTGCACATAAACCACACGGTGGCTGCAGGTTAATCCTCTTGTTTTTAATAATAATTCTAGCCAACAGGTGCACAAACAGACTTTCTTACAGCCGCGTTTTTACTTTGCCGTTTACTTTTCTCCACACACACACACCGTCACGTCTTGCTCCTCTCAACACGTGCAGAACATGAGCACGTAGCGCCCTCTTCTGGCCGGCGGACGGCCGACACACATCTCACCCTCCCACACACACCACTCACTGAGCCATTCATCACATGCAGTGGAGGCACTTTCTGCAACACTACCCCCACTCTGGATGGCAATTAAACAATAATTCCAATCCAGTCTCACAATGCATAAAACTGATACACAATCCCTATAGCTAACAAGAGATAACTGTGTCAATCATAATTACATGTAGAGGAGGTATAGCATCAAACCACATGTCCCAGTGATATAATTAGCTCATTTTAAGGTGTGTCAACTTGTGCAAAAAGTAAACTTTACATGCCATAGGGGAGGAAAGAAATTACTCAGCGGCATCTATGACGACCAGGCAGGAAACTAACTGAAATCTATCAGGTACAAAAACATACAGAAAAACACGGTCTTTAGATAAACCATTTGCTCTTCAGCCAAATTGACTTAGCAGTTTGAACAACTGAACAGTAATAAAGAAAACAGGCACTTGTGGCTTTGATGAACAGTTTTAGAGAACTTCGCAGGACACCTGAACAGCTGGAACCTTAAACTGAGTCCATTCTACTTGGAACTACCCATGTACCGTACCAGTCCGGTGCTCTGCGCCGACGCCTAGATCGTCGAACTGGTGGGCCCAAAGGAGGTGAATATCCCACCGCACCCCCACCATCCTCATGATTGACATGGGAAGGGGAGGATGGAACAAACACACCCGGATGGGAATCCACTGCAGTTGAAGTAGGCAGCAGGGAACAACCAACGCCCCTGCTGGTTTCATCAGAGAACAAACCCTGCAGGTCCAGGTCACAGTCTGCCGAGTCCTCCTCCAAGGTTGGTGGTGGAACCTCGGTAGGTTCCCAGTGCTGACTCTGATCCAGGACCCATGTGTTGTCCAGGGGCTCCCGGCTGCGGTAGTGCTTTAGCTGGTCATGGTGGACGACTTTCACCTTGGACCTTGGGTTCTTTTGTATCCGATAAACTAGGTCATCCAGTTGGCCTAGGATGAAGAATGGTCCTTCATATGAGGGAAGGAACTTTTTGACTTTGTTCTTGACATGACGTGTCCCTTTAATGAGATACCACACAGGGTCTCCGACTTTATACTGTGTGCGGCAGCAGTTCTTGTCATACTGTTTCTTTGCACGTGTGACCGAGTCCCCCAGTGCTTCTCTAGCGATTTGGTGAGCCAGCTCCAACCGTTCCCTCATCTGTTGCACATACTCTGGAGCAGTGGGTTGGTTTTCTGGATCAGGAGGCAAACCTGCGACAAGGTCCACTGGTTCACTTACTTCTCGGCCCCACATCATAAAGTTTGGAGAGAAACCGGTAGCACTATGCTTGGTTGCCCTGTATGCCATAACAGCATAAGGAATCATCAGGTCCCAATCCCAATGACAGTGTTCTGCTGTAGTAGCCAGGATCTTTTGGAGGGTGGCGTTGAAACGCTCGACCTGACCGTCCGACTGCGGCCTGAATGGTGTTGTGTGAGTCTTGTCTATCCCAAACAAACTACACATCCCTTGGAACACCTCAGATTCGAAATTGCGTCCCTGGTCACTGTGTAGCGCTTGAGGGATTCCATAGCGGCACACCCACTCACTAGCAACTATACCAGCAACAGTTACAGCTCGCTCATTTGGAATAGGAAATGCTTCAGTCCACTTTGTGAAATAGTCTTGTATCACAAGCACATAGCGGTTTCCACGTTCAGTCTCGTTCAGTGGCCCCATAATATCCAGTGCAATACGCTCCATAGGAGCTCCTACCTGGACTGTTCCCATAGGAGCTTGTGGTGTCTTCTGCGGTCGAGCCCTGGATGCACAGCTGATACAGGTTTTACACCAGAGGGCAACATCCTCCCTCATGTGGTACCAGTAGTATCGGGTCCTTAATCTGTTCAGGGTCCGCTCTACACCAAAATGTCCACCCACTGGCCCTTCGTGCATCTGCCTCAACACGTCAAGTTGTAGTTTACGTGGCAGTACAATTTGTGGGTAGAATTGGGTGTCATCGAGGCAATAGAATCGACGGACTAGAACTCCATCTCTGAAGTAGAGTCGTTTCCATTGAGTCCAGTATGTCTTAGTGGCTGGGCTGCATGGTGAGACAACAGGCCATGGGGGGCGTTTATCACTGGCCTTCATCCAGCTGCGTATGGGTGCAATGTCCACATCATCATCCTGGGCCTGGCTCAGCTCCCCCATGGTCCAACCATGAAACAAGGAAGCTGTGTCAAGAGTCTTAGCCACGTATATTTTTTCAGTCAATTTCACAGTGCATCCATCAATATGAGCATTCTGATGCGGTTTGTCTGTATCAGTGGAAGTGTTTTGGTCTAAAGTCTCTATATCTGATGTGAGGGTGTTTTGACTTACCCCCACTGGACAAACTGCTGTGGTGGGTGGTCTGTCCTCTACCCCCACTGGACAAACTGCTGTGGTGGGTGGTCTGTCCTCTACCCCCACTGGACAAACTGCGGCAGTGGGTGGTCGGTCCTCTACCCCCACTGAACTCAGCAACAGGGAGCTGGTGTCAGAGTTCAAATCACACTGGACAGCTTGATGGTTGATAGTTTTGGGTGATGTAGAAAAATTTGGCACTTTACATGGGCAGGACTGGCGGCAGGGTCTCCTGGAGAGGCTGTCAGCATTGGTGTGCTGTCGACCCGGGCGGTGGATAATCTCAAACTCATATTCAGCCAGCTTCTCAAGCCATCGAGCTAACTGTCCTTCTGGCTCTCTCATTTTGGTCAGCCAGCGCAGACTGCTGTGGTCCGTACGCACCTTGAACGGCCGGCCGAGGAGATACTGGCGAAAATGGGATGTGAAATCCACTATGGCCAGAAGTTCACGTCTTGTTGTGCAGTAGTTTTGTTCAGGCTTTGCCAACTTGCGACTGCCATAAGCCAACACTCGTTCCACACCCTCCTGCATCTGCGACAGTACAGCACCAATGCCGGTGTCACTCGCATCAGTGTCGAGTATCATTTCACCGCAGTCCAGGGGATAGCCAAGAATGGGGGCTGAGGTGAGACGACACTTTAACTCGTCGAAAGCAGCTTGGTGTTCAGCATGCCACTGGAAACGTGCATTTTTCATGGTTAGGTTATGAAGGGGTTCAGCAATAGATGCAAAGTCTTTTACAAATCGGCGATAGTATGAGGCCAGGCCGATGAAACGTCGAACCTCCTGGATGGACGATGGAGTGGGCCACATTTGGACCTTTTGGACCTTGCTGGGGTCCGTAGCTATACCCTGTTCAGACACTATGTGACCTAGGTAAACCACCTCGCGGCGGAAAAGGCAGCATTTGGCAGGTTTTAATTTCAGGTTAGCTTGTTGGAGTCTGTAAAACACCTGGTCAAGCCGCTGCAACATTTCTGACACATTCCTCGCCAGCACGATGATGTCGTCCAGGTAGACCAGACAGGTCTCCCATTGCATGCCAGCTAAAACACGGTCCATCAGCCGCTGGAATGTCGCCGGGGCGTTGCATAATCCAAACGGCATGACATTCCACTCAAAGAGACCTGTCCTGGCGCAGAATGCAGCTGCTTTGCGTGCTCTCGGCGTCAGCTCCACCTGCCAGTAACCTGAAGTAAGGTCCAACGTGCTGAACCATCTGGCAGTAGACAGTGTATCCAACGTGTCCTGGATACGGGGCAGAGGATACGCATCCGGTATGGTTCGCTCATTGAGAACCCTGTAATCGATGCAGAGCCGATAGGTCCCATCCTTCTTACGTACCATAACTATGGGTGAGGCCCAGCTGCTGTGGCTGCTTTGGGCGAGACCGTTCTGTAGGCTGTCATGTATCTGCTGGTTGGCGTATTGCTGCTTCTCTTTCGCCATCTTACGTGGAGGTTGTTTGATCGGGGCACCTGGACGAAGTACAATATCGTGCTGGACGAGGTTGGTTCGGCCCAGGTCAGTAGGCCCAGTAGAGAACACATGTCCATAAGTAGAAAACAAACGTTTAAGTTGGAGACATTCACCATCATTGAGGTCCCTAGAGCTCTGGGCATAGAGCTCTTCCAGGTGCAGAGGAACTACAGGGGAGCTGGCTGGTGAGTCTGCGGCCGGTGAGACATAGGAAGACTGCATGGCTTCAGCTGGCTGGAGGAGACCAGCCATGGATCCTTCTTTGATGGTCACAGCTTTGTTGCCAGGATTAAAGAGGCGAAGGGGGACCGTCTTGGACGTCTGGGGATGAACTAAAACTCTGGCGAGGAGTACTTTGTGTTTCTCCACAAAACCCTTGGTGGGGCTAAGTATCATGTCACTGCGGGCTGTCCCACTTAGATGCACGCTGCCCTTCACAACATACTCCTGTCCTGGTTCCACCACCACAGTTCTGGATATTTTCACTGCATGCGACTTCAGGTCAGATTCAGATTGGTAGTAGGGCACTTCTTCACCAAACAGAATGATGCGGTGTCTGCCAAAATCAAGACGGGCTTCAGCTTGTGTGAGGAAGGGATGCCCCAGCAGCACTTCTAACCCTGTTATATCTGCTACAATAAAATCTACATCCACCTGACGATTGTTGATGCTGACAGGTATCTGGGCCTCACCCAGCACTGGCACATCTACAGGTCCCACCCCCAGTAAAGTCTCAACAATTGATGAATGCAGCTGAGGTCTCATGTCAGGATGGATGGAATTAAAGTAGCGCAACGGCAGCACATTTCTCCGTGCCCCACTGTCCAACACAGCACACACCTCCACTTCATAGATTCGCATGAGGATACTCATTTCTTGGCTATGGCCTTTCAGGTGGAGCACGGTGGGTTCTTGGGTATCACCGGAGGAGCTACTGAATGTCAAAGCTTTGGTGGTCTTGTGGGGCGAGGGGCACTGCTTCTGGATGTGACCCCAACCTTGACAATTGTGGCAACGGACTCTCCCCTTCGCCAAATTTTTGCGGTTATTAAAGGCTGAGGGTGGGTGTGTGGCAAACTGATTCGGTGAAGGGTTGGTTACAGGTGTAGTTTTATTAACACTTTCATGTTGGTCATTGGCTCTGACTACAGCAGCTCTGGGCCGTCGTTCAACCATGCCGCGGGCTCCTGACTGCATGGTACTGGTGACATAAGCTGCAGCCCTTTTTGTGGTCTCATGAGCATGGGCTATTTCATATGCACGGGCGAGCGTGGCTGGTCGTTGCTCTAATAGTTTCTGAACTATTTCAGCATCACCCAAACCGTTTGTGAAAACTTCAACAGCAATAGAGTCCTGTTCAGCTTCTGCTCTGCCACCATAAGCCACAGCCACTTTCCCGTAAATATCGTCTCTGAAAACGTGCAGGTCCTCTCCATGTTTCCGTACACGCTGCCTCAGCTCTACTGCAACCGCAGCGGCATGATCAGAAGATGGGCCGTATGCAGTTTCCAGTTCGTCCACCAGGCGGCGGTAGTCCCATCTGTAAGAGCGAGGGTTTCTGTGGACAATGGCCCCCGCTGCGCCAACCAGGCAGAATTTCAGCTGCACTGTCATCGTCTTTTCGGACCAATAGTTCGCTTCGGCGCAGCTCTCAAACCTGTGCAGAAATTCTGTCCATGGTGTGGTACCGTCGTATTGGCCCGGACGTAAGGTGGGGACCCTCTCTCTAGGATCTCCATCCTCCTCACTGTCGGATAAAGGCTGCTGCACCATGAAACGAGTTTTATTTGGTTTTAATCGGGGCTGGGGCCGTGCAGGGGTTTGCTTGTAGCTTATCGTTCCATCCAGGTTATGAGAAGGGGTACAATGCACAGCTGGAAATGTCACTGGGTTGACAGGGGCCGGCGTGCTGTGCACAAAACTTTGCATATGAAGTATGCAATATGAAGGCTACAAATCTTCTCCTAGACTGGGAGCTGAAGGAACCCGCTGCCTCCTACCCCTCCCCCAGAGGTTTCTGTGTGCATTCTTGGTTTGAGCCGAGCTCTGAGACCAGCGAACTGTTTCTTATCTAGAATTGTTACACACAGACTGTTCCCTCCCGCCTGCCGTCATAAATGCATCTTGTCCTGTAACTAAATGTGCTTATTTGATATGGTTTTTACTGATTCACGCGGTGTCTTGAAGACAAAACGTGATTCATCTTTTTTTAATATCAACGCTGTAAACCCCGTGTCTTATCCTGTTTTCCTGCTTTTGACCTTCATCTGGGGACAGATTGGGCCTGGCCGCGCTATGAGTTATGAGTGTTGATAAACATATAACGTGTTGATAAACATGTCATGCTTTGTTCAGCTGCAGCTTGTTTGCACTCATTCTATCTCCTGGATGTCTGAAACTACATATTTACGTTGTACCGATGAAAATTGATGCAATGTTAATAAACCTTCTTGATTCTTGATTCTTGATTCTTGATATGAGCAGAAGTAAATGGGTTGGAGTCCATATAATTATCTTTCATTTGAAACGTGGGGGTTGAGTAGAAATGCATTCTGTCATCTGCAACCCCTCCATGAGCGATATAACCTTGACATTTGGCATCAATGAATGGATTTGTAGGAGTAAACTGTGGCTGAGCGGGGCCTTGGTGCGGTGCAAACATGTCCCCTCCTTTAGCGTACGAGCTAAAACAGCGTTCATCACACAGAAAAGGGTTGTAATGTTCACATTTCACATCTTTGGCAGCTTTTCTGCACACTGCGCTCTCAGAAGAAATATCCAATGTCATAAACGGGTTGGAATAATCTGTTTCAAACCCATAGTCTTTAAAGGAGCGGGCGGCGGCGTCCATCTTGTGGTTGTTAAATAGCAGGCTAATATAGCAGGCTAATGCAGTCTCTCGGCTTTATTGCTAGCCGTTATTATCTCTCTTATTCAAAGCTCACCACTTGTCCAGCAAGGCGAAGAGGTCCCTTCGTGGTCGCCAGTGTTAACCTTTCCTGCTCAGTCTTTCATCCGTGGTCAAAAGACACAGGGGAGATCTTCCTCCAGGGCTGAAGTCTCTGCTTCAGGGTTAACTCCCTCACTTGCCTTGCACATAAACCACACGGTGGCTGCAGGTTAATCCTCTTGTTTTTAATAATAATTCTAGCCAACAGGTGCACAAACAGACTTTCTTACAGCCGCGTTTTTACTTTGCCGTTTACTTTTCTCCACACACACACCGTCACGTCTTGCTCCTCTCAACACGTGCAGAACATGAGCACGTAGCGCCCTCTTCTGGCCGGCGGACGGACGATACACATCTCACCCTCCCACACACACCACTCACTGAGCCATTCATCACATGCAGTGGAGGCACTTTCTGCAACAATACCCAAACGCTGCAAGTCAGGTAGAGAGGTAAAAACAAGTTTAATGCCTCAGCTATCAGGAATAGGCAGATGGCATTATTTTTTTCAGTAATGTCATGCAGTTTGAATATTAAACACATGATAATGAATTCAACTCATACAAGTAATGCATTTGTTTTGGTTTAAATTGCAACATTGGCTATTTAATCCACAGAAAAATGATGAGTGAGAATTCCTATTTAGCTTCATATTTACAAAATAAACTAACATCCTGAGGAAAAAAAGACAAAAATGTTTCCTCCTTAGGTTAGGTGTTTACTGACAACAAAGTGGAGTAAAGTGATGGCAGCTATGGTGGGTGGTGGTGAGATTAAATGCCTGAAGCAGAGGAGCGGAAGAGTCGTCATGGGATTGTCAAAGTTATTCGAAGAAGGATGTATCAAAGTCAAGGGATGAAGACAACATTGAAAGAGTACAGTTTAATGTGTTTAGTTGTTTTGTCATGTTATTGTTTAATATAGTGACTTTTTGTTCTAGACTTTACTTTGGTAATAAAGAATTCCACAAAACAAAATCAGTGCAAACATTTGGAACACTTGGTGACATGGAACCATTCCTAAACTTTTGGTTTCTTGCATGTGTAAAATCAGCGTTGAAAGCAGACTGAATAACAAAAGAGAACATAGATTTTCATGAATAACAGGAAATTATTTGTGCTGCATTCCTGAAAGAACATCATTTACATTTAATAAATGTCACCAATAGCCATTGCAGGTCCCACTTCATTTCAACTTGGTTCATCTTCAACAAGATTTGACTTGTACACAGCAGTCAGAATTGTCTTCTGTTCTGATTCTGACTGCATACTATTTTGTTTTCCATTACATTACTTTAATGGGATTCCATCTAACCTTTACTTTGTTCCTGCCTCGCCTGCATCGCTGTTGGCAAATAGCAAAGACCACTTTGTTATTTTGCTCTGGGCCAGAAATACAAATGATGATCAGTGTGATGGAAAATGATATGAATGACAATGAAAATTACAGCCTGCCTGTTTAGAAAAACTCAAGATAAACCAGAAGGAAAAAATAATAATCACACACAAAAAAATGCAATAAAATCAAATTAACAACTATTTACTTTGTATTACAAACAGACAGTTTGGTCTTGAAGAGAGTGTTTTTTTTTGGTTTGCTTTTGTCTTCAGTCAGTGTTCTTATTAACCAAATGTACTCTACAGTTAGTAAAAATGATTGACGTGTTTATTTTCACAAATTCCAATCTGCAAATATCAAAATATTGAAATGCTACTATTGTTTGTTATAATTAAATAAAACAATTCGGTTTGATTTGGTAATCTTGATGAGAATACTTGTCTATAAACCAGCCACTAGGGAGTACAAGCCAATGTATCTTTTATGCCAGTCCCAAGCCCTGGTAAATGGTGAGGGTTGTGTCAGGAATGACATCCGATGTAAAACACTTTTGCCAATACCATAATGCGACTTCATCAATGTGAAACCATACCAAATTGGTCGAGTCCTGGGTTAACAATGACCACCACCAGTGCTGTTGACAAACAGGGTGCTGGTGGAAATTGTACTACTGTTAGTTGAAGGCTACGAGGAGTTAAACATGTCAGGAGACACAAAGGGAGAAGAGGAAAGTAAAGAATGTAGGACTGAGGGTTGCAACTCTAAATGTGGAGACAATAACAGACAAAGGTAACGAGCTGGCTTACATGATGCAGAGAGCAATGCTCTTCTCACATCCAGTGTCAGACCCAACTTTGACAAATTGTTCAAAATACCGTAAGTGTAACGGGTGAGCAAAGCAATTTAATCTTAAATATTTTAGATAAATTAAACCTAACCATCTTCCAAAATGTTGACACTGGTGTGCACTCCCAAAACATATGAAAAAACGATGGAAGAACAGAGAGTTGTGCTCATTCAGTTTGCACTACTTCTCATATTTGCACTAATGTTTGTATTACATTACTGCCTATAGTCATACTACTGTTTACATTCACTGTTTACATTTATTAATACGGTTTACATTTATTACTACTGTTTTACATTTATTACTACTGTTTACATTTACACTACTTTTATATCTACACTACTGCTGATACATATACAGCATTCTCTGACTAGCCTTATCTAAGGATGCCAAATGTGCCTTATGTGCCTTACTGCATATGCCACTTTGCCTCTATACCAACATCAACTACCTCATACATATACTGTGTACATTAACTCATATGCTGCTGTGCCACTCTTTGCAAATGTCAATGCTAGAACCTTCAGTCTATTTTATAGATATACTTTTTATACTTTTTATACTACTATGAAAAAACTCAGGACAGTATTACACTTTTATTATTTCATTTTATGCTTATGTTCATTGGGTGTTTGGTGTTTCAGGGGTGTTTGGTGTTTCAGTGTTGGTGTAAATTTTCATACTTTCATACTACTATGAAAAAACTCGGGACAGTGTTACACTCTTACTATTTTATGCTTATGTTTATTAAATGTTTTAGTGTTTAGTGTTTAGACGGTTACTGTTGCACCAAGGGACTGAGAGAAACGCAATTTCGGTCCTGTGTATGTCCTGTACATATTGCAGTTCTGACAATAAAGTTGACTTTGACTTTGACTTTTGAGTAGTTTTCTAGGGGTTAAATATACCCTATGTATAAAATTGTAATGTATTTGTGATGATCAGGATTTCTAGATGCCAAACTCACATTAGCCCACACTTTATCCCAGTTAAATGACAGTTCCATATCTGGAATGTCTCTCCTCCAGATCAAATCTAATGCCAGAGGTCTGTATGTGTGCTGAAATAAGAACTGATAAAGACAGTTGTACCAAATACAAAAAATTATAAAGTGTGTGTATTGCTAGATGGCCCTGTATGGGGACACCACTCATTTTTTGTATTATCTTGATTGCAAATAAAAGAAAAATGAAGTAACTGTTGTGTCAAACTTAATACATATGTCCTAAAAAGTAAGTAATCCTCCTTCCCATTAAATGTCACTTCTAGCAGCTCTACCAGTTGCACAACCGTGGTGCCCTGGTCGACAGATATATAATCTAATAAGGAAAATATATTCAGTGAACAATTTTTTTCATCACAATCTCCAGGCATTTTTTACTGAGCCATTATTAAAGCTGTACTATGTAACTTTGTAATGTAGTCTGTAACTTTTCTAACAATATATTTTTAACATATTTCTTCACTCGGTCACTATCTACTGACAAACTGATGTTAGACAAAGTAATCTCTGAAAAAAACTATAGTCCCCTTGCTTCTCTATCAGCATTTATAAAAACACTAAAAACACAGAGTGACCCGGACAATGACCAGCCAATAAAAACAGAGTTGTTTGTCACGCCCCAACCCACGCCCCCGCCTGTCCCAGCCTCAGCGCCGCGCACATTCTCATTCAAAGGATTGCAAAGCGATGCAGGACTGATTTGTATGTGACACAAATGTATTAAATATCCCTTCTTCATCCCAGAGCTGGACTTTTATTTTGTTTTTTTCCAAAAGTCAAGTGATCGCTTCATCCTTCACTCACAGGAATGAGGAAATTGATTTGTCACGACTCACGAGCGAATTAAATCATGTCCAAAGTGGCTGGTGAAGCTCTGCTGATTTCAGGTTGTTTTTGTGTTGTTGGACGAGTGATTCATGGTTTTATTATATTTTTTAGGACTTTATATTATCATATATTCACAGAACTTCGCAGCGTCTGCCACAGGACATGTAGTGGGGACGGAACATTCCAGACATTCCAGACATCGACTGACAGACATGAGGAAGTCACGAGCAAATTAAATTATGTCCAACGTTGCTTCGTGAAGCTCTGCTGATTTCTGCTGGTTTTTTTGTTTTTTGGTCAAATGCTCCATGGTTTTATAATATTTTTTAAAACGTTTTATTATCATATAATCACAGAATATTGAAGCGCTTCGAGCAGACACACAGCAGGGGACGGAGCAGAACTCAAGTTCAACAGAGAACGGACTGTCTGGCTCCCCCTCAGAGTCATAGGCCTATATGGCTCTAAGGGGAGGGAGCAGAATGCTTTTACATGCTGGAAATTTTTCTAAGTCCCAGCGTGCTGCAGAAATTACATAGTTCACCTTTAATTCACTTTTTTACATCATATCGGCACATTTTAGAGAAATCACAGAAGAAGGCTTTCTCTACTCTGTTCCTCGATTAATTTGTTTGAAACTAGAATCCTCTTTGTTTCATAAGTGGCAGGCAACAACTATAATTTACCAAAGGAAACATCCTGATGCATGCTCAATAATCCAGGTAGAACATTCTAAAAAAGTTAAGTCTGGTCCTCTTGACATTCAAAAAACAAACAAACAAGAAAAAAGTAGAAACATTTCATCTTTCATCCGAAAGACTTCTTCAGTCTCAGGTGTTGTATTCAGCTCAGTCTTATAAATTGCGCCTTCTCATAGTAGATCAACCAGTTTGCTGCTGATAACCAAAACCAGCTGCTCACATGATCAAGGAGGATCATCAGCCTAATGGTGTAGTCACACCAAGCAGCGTTTTGAACCTCCAAAAAGCTCCTCACGCACGCAAGTGGATGCACTTGTGAATGCAGCGTGTCCAAACCTTTCGCCTGAACGCCAGAAGCTGCTGGGTGTGTGGGAGGAGCTTACCGGTATACAGAGTCCTGCGCACAGAGTCCCGCTCACTCCGCCAGGCGAGGAGGAGCTGTTTATTTCCGTCTCTGTCGAGCAGACTTGACTGGTCGTGAAGGAATTGTCGCGAACACACAGCTACAATGAGTTTCTCTTCCATAGTCCACGAGCTCGCGGGTCTTTTCTTTTTTTTTCCGACAAACAATACGTCACATAGTGCGCGCGCACCCTCGTTTCCGCGTCACATAGGGACTCTCCCACTGCCCCCTCTCTTCTCCCCCCGACTCTCCCTGATTGGTTGACACACCAACCAATCAGGTAGAGTTGAGCGGCGTTTGAAAGTTTGAACCGCAAAATCTTCAGCATGTTGAATGCTCGGTTTGGAGGCGGAAGCCGGTTCACGTGCACGAAAAAACGCTTCTCAGCATGCTCAACACGCACGCGACCTGACGCCAGACGCCAGGAGGTGGCTGGAAGCGCATCCACCATTGACTTTACATGTAAACTGGAGGCTTTGGAGGCTGAAACGCTGCTCGGTGTGACCACACCATAACGATGGATCTCTAGCAACCTGATGGTTGTTTGCTATTCACAGAGGGCTGAGTGATACTAGCAATAACAGCATTGTAAGAGGGGGACAGTTGAACCCGGAGGCCTCCACCTCTGTTTAATGATGGAAGATTTCTTCGCACAAAGATGGCCTCCTTTACTCCTCTCTCAAACTATCATTCCACTCTATCCAGTACAAAGTATGTGAACATTTTTTTTATTATTATTTATTGTCATTTCTTTATTGTCATATTGTCAAGGACATAATAAAATAGCTGAAAATTGAAAAAAAATCAGCTGCATGATAGGGTCAAAAAGATATCTTGACAAAACTACATTTTTTTAAATTTACTTTTTAAGATTACTCTGTTGTTAGTTTTTAAAGAAAATGTGAGAAATTCTCAAAACAGTGTTCTTGTAGTTGTTATTTATGTAGTGCAACTACCAGTTTATACCTTTTACAAATACGTTTGTAACTACTTTATTATTTTTACATTTACTTTATCCTATATTTAAATACTATTACTTATAATATTATATATAATATTTACTTTATTCATTTGTCAATTTGATGGAGAATAATCTGATTGAGTCTTTTGGGAGAGGGGCAAGGGGTTGGGGGGTCTCAGATTGGCTAGGAAGTAAGAAGGGGTCTTTGAGGAAAATAGGTTGGGATCACTGATCTAAAGAAACCCTGGCAAATGGAGCACACATAGGGTGAGTGAGACAGAGTTATTCTTAAGAAAAATTATGAACCACTTCAGGCTTTGTTTTCAGAGTTAACGCTGCACTGGTTCTACATCACTCAACAATGAAGCCAAACTCTCACATTCTGATAAAATTACTCTTAGAAATCACAACTGGCTTTTTTGTAATAATTTGTTGTTGGGGAAAAAATAGATTTTTTTATAGTTTCAAACAGGCACAAAAAATAACCCAACAACAATGGTGATGTCTTTGTTGTATATATTTTTTCTTCTTCTTTTGGCTTCTCCCTTCATCAGGGGTCACCACAGCCAACTAGTCGCACGAAGACTTGGCAATATTTTTTTAAACGCCGAATGCCCTTCCTGACACGACCCCAGACCACTGAGCTACCACAGCCCTCTGTGTGGAGCAGAGAGCTGCTATCTAGGGTTCCTGGGGGAGCAGATGGTGTGGGTTAAAGGCCTTGCTCAAGGGCCCTGAGTAGGGCAGATGAGGGTGGAGACAGGTGTGACTGCTTCACTTGTCCCGCCCACATTTTTGACGTTATCGGGGCTTGAAACCAGTGTTGCTAGATTGGGCGGTTTACCAACATTTGGGCAATTTTCATTCTCTACTTTGCGGGTAAAAATAGCTTTGGGCGGGTGGGGATAATTTGGGCAGATTTGGAGTCAGATCGGCGGTTTCTGAGTTAAACTATTCAAGGACAACACCCACCATGTTTTCAAATTGCATCGCCATTAATATGTAGTAGTGACTTAAATAATAAAACAGGAGCCTTTTATTGATATTGTTGAGAAATAACGCTAAATGTATTATTTCATGACTTAAAGGAGATTTTAACGCAGCAGCTCCGGCAAAATGTGTCCCTCTCCATATATGGGCATCAACGTCATTCAAGGATCCATCGTGAGAAGGAGACGGAGTTATAACAAGCATCACGCAGCAACGTAGCTTTCTTATTTCTGACCAGAGTAGTTACGAATACAACTAAGAAAATGCAGAACCAATGTGTTGCCCAGTTCTGCAGCAATACCTCAAAGGATGGCGTTAGTGTTCATTATTTCCCCAAAATCAAAAGGTTTCAGAATGCATGGATAAAGTTTGTTCAAGTCAAACGAGCTTACTTCATTGCTCCATCGCGTAGCAGTGTTTTGTGTTCAAAATACTTTAAACCGGAAGACTACGAGTCAGCAATGATGCAGGCATTTGGATTTAAGGGGAAAAGTTGTACGAGACTGAAGGAAGACGCTGTGCCAACTGGAAAACTGGACTCATCTCCCTCCGAGGACCGATCAGCGAAGAAGGCTCGCACCTCGACAGTTGTGAGAAAACGGGAGGTTTTGCGGGTAGGAATTTTGCTCAATTTTTTATTTTATTTTTTTGACATCAGAACAGAATGAATACTAGAGAAGGCTTTTAAATGTACCATAGTTTATTAATATTCACTCCACTTTTTCATGAAAATCTGTGTCGCTATCCTGTGGCTAGTTAGCATAATGCTAATGCTAGTTAGCATAATAATGTGTCCATCAGTTCTCGCTTTTCGCGACGATTTAAGGGGAGTTCAACTGGTAGAGCGGTGTGTGTCTGCTGGGCACTGTATGCAACCGCGCGGGTGACATGAGGTCCGATCGGTGTGTCCGCGGATGCAGCCGCGATGACCGTCGGTTCTCAGCTACGAGTGTCCGGGTCTGAGCTCTGTGTGTCCGCGGATGCAACCGCGATGACCGTCGGTTCTCAGCTACGAGTGTCCGGGTCTGAGCTCTGTGTATCCGCGGATGCAGCCGCGATGACCGTCGGTTCTTAGCTACGAGTGTCCGGGTCTGAGCTTTGTGTGTCCGCGGCTGCAGCAACGATGACCGTTGGTTCTCAGCTACGAGTGTCCGGGTCTGATCTCTGTGTGTCCGCGGCTGCAGCAGTGGGTGAAGTGAGGTTTTAACAGCACAGTCATACTTACATGTGTAAGTATGGAGGATAAAAAAATGATTGGTTATGACTGTGTGGCAAACTCGGAATGTAAGATCCATTGCAGTGCCTTCTGACTGGATCCTTTAATTACGTCATTCCGGAGTTCGGCAATCATCTGCGGGGTTTCCGGATGCTTCAGAGACTCCGTTGTTTTTTTATTTATTTATTTTTTTTTTTACACTCTCCTGGCCCAAATGCAAAAATGAAAATAGACATCATATTCTACTACAGTAATTGTCCAATATGGTGAATTGTTACTGTCACGGTGGGTGTTGTCCTTTAAACACATTTCAAACAATCATTCATCATTATTTAATAGAAAAGCTCCTCTGACCTTTCGCCATCACTGATTGGCTATTGTCATCTGCCAGGGCGTTCACAACAGAGAAAAGGCGAGGCAGTTTTAGTGGACACCTCGTTGAGAGGGCTGGTCCGTAGCAACGGTACGTCAGAGCGGCCGCCATATTGAATGTGACAGAACTGCCAGTCAACTGATAGAAGGAAACAGACTGAACTTCAGAAAACACCGTTCTACAAAGTGTTTTATGTTAATGCCTGTCATTCACACACACTAATATATTTGGGAAACAAACATGCACCAAAGACAACATTCATAACTTTTAAAGTGATTATTAAATTATGGCCAATATGGGTGGCGGGATAACACCACTCTCGCGACCTGTGCCTATGCTCACTTACAATGATGCATTTAGACAGTAAGGACTTGGGTTGGAGTTGGGGGGGAGGGAAAACTGGCACTATGCCAGCCTTTGCTCCTTCTCTTTCCCTTTTTTAATTGCATTTTACAACAACACACATCAACAGCACATCTGACTCCGCGCTCACTTCCCCTTCCTGGTCGAACCAACCAATCGGGAAGGAGTGAGTAACAGGGTCAAATCTTCTATAAAAGTCTTTACTTCCTGGTTCTCCCGCAGTTCTAAGAGTCTGCTGGGAAGTTAAACTATGTTCTTCTCCTGAAAGCTGGATGAACGCCGGTCAAACGCCAATGACTTTGTTCTATCAGCACGGTTTTGACGCACACTTGCTGTGAAATCCGACCTCGAGCTTTAAAGCTCCACTTTAATGAAATTCCTTCGAGGAATCTTTTATCTTGAAAAGCCAAGACCGGAACTAGTAGTCGCTACCTCAGGGAGGTGGATACAGACTTGAACAAGCTGCTGTAAGATGCACGTTGGAAGCGTGTAAACCGTAGCAGGACAGACGGTCCGTGCACGTAAGACTAAGACTAATTTACCGGAACAGAGACCGACAATCTTTGCATAGGTAAAACATCGATGTTCATTAGCGGGACCGGAGTCGAGCGGAAACCGCCGAGGAGCTACCATGTTCTTGGTTAAAAAAACATTCAAGATAACTCCCTTACTCTAACTTCCTCTTTCCTTCCATCCTCCTCTTAAACTTTCTTTTTATTATTGCCAGAACTTCAAGCTACTAATGCCTGCATATATATGTTATTCTAAGACCCATAACTTGTTCTGTTGTACCTAGAAGTTAATGACGTGTGATTTCATTTGCTGAAGTAAATTTATAGGAAACTGGAGGTTATGCACCATAACCAATGTTCCCTGAAGGAAGGGAACAAGGTGCAACATATGATATATGGGAATTGCACCCCCACGTGGTTCACCTGAAGCAATACAATCACGCCTTTTAAGGCAAGTGAGCGTCAGCGTCACCAGGGGGCCCCGCCCCCCTGGTATAAAAGACGGTGACGCCTCACGTTCGGTCTCAACATGCACTTCACCGAGCTTGGGCATTGGAGGGGCAAACATGTGTTGCACCTTGTTCCCTTCCTTCAGGGAACATTGGTTATGGTGCATAACCTCCAGTTCCCTTATCAGTCAGTCCACTGCGGTGCAACATATGATATATGGGAACATACTACACGCCCTGGAAATGCATGCTTTTGCGAACTTTAGCCTCAATCAGTCAGGCGTTAACACGTTTAATTCTCCTTAGTGGAGAGCACAGCCTGTGTGACGTCACTAGTTGTAACGTCCAGGCTGTAGTGTTTAATAAACGTGTTTGGAGATGCCCAATTAGCAGTTGCGCAGATGTCAGCTATTGAAACAACTCTAAATAGGGCCCAGGAAGTGTCTAGGCCTCAAGTTGAGTGAGCATGTACCCCAATGGGTACCTGCTGACCTTTGCTGCTGTATGCTCTAGAAATGGCCTCTGTCACCCAGTGGGAGAGGCACTGTTTTGACAAGGCTCTACCTGTAGCAGGCTTAGCAAAGCATATGAACAGCTGGTTTGTTTTGCGCCAACTGTTGGTCCTTTCCATATAAGTGTTCAGGGCTCGTACATGGCTGAACGCCTTTAAACACCTCTGTTCTGCATTCAGAACAGGAGGAGGAGGAAAAGCAGACAGTTCAAAGCCCAGCCTTTTGTAATTTAAAATTAGGACTTTTGGTACATATGCGGGGTTTGGACGCAGGGTGACCTTTGACCCATCCTGAGCAAACTGAGTGCACAGGTGATGGACTAACAGTGCATGCAAGTCACCCACACGCTTCACCGAGCACAGAGCAAAGAGCAGGGTGGTCTTGTAAGACAACAGGTCAATCTTAATACTCTGTAGTGGCTTGAATGGTGGCTCACAGAGGGCATCCAACATGAGTGACAGGTCCCACTGTGGGGCTAAAACTCTGCTCGGAAGCCTTTTTCTCAGCTCGCCCTTCATGAACCGGATCATGAAAGGGTGGGCACTGGGTGATTTGCCCCCCATCCTTCATGGCATGCTGAATCAGTGGATAAAAAGACCTTAATAGTGGAAAAGGAGTGGCCCTTCTCCAGCAGGTCCTACAGAAAAGTGAGAAGCTGTGCTATATTAGAGGAATATGGGGTAATATTCCTCTCTAGGCACCAGATCTCAAAAACACAACATTTACGTGCATAGAGTGTTTGTGTTGACTTTGCACGAGCACCCTGTATTGTGTTTATCACATTACTGGGTAGGGCAGAGGCTAACAGCCGGTCCCTTTCAGGGACAAGCCCATAGTGCCCAGAGGCCCGGGCGAGGGTACCATACCTGCCCGTGGGCCTGCGTCAGGAGATCTCTGTGTGTAGGCAGCTGCCATGGTGTTCCTGTAAAAGTGAAATCACTTCTGCAAACCAGGCCTTCTTTGGCCACCTTGGGGCCACCAGAATCAATGAGAGGGGTCCCTTACGCACACGCTCTAGTGTCGCTTGAATTAAGATAGATAGATAGATAGATAGATAGATAGATGATAGATAGATAGATAGATAGATAGATAGATAGATAGATAGATAGATAGATAGATAGATAGATAGATAGATAGATAGATAGATAGATAGATAGATAGATAGATAGATAGATTTATTTGTCCCCGTAGGGAAATTAGTTTGCAACATTGTCAGCAGGCATTGACATAAAGGACATACTTATACATACATGACATTAACATCCATCATTACAGCAAAGACGTTTCAGCTCAGTAATTCATAATAGGTTTGTATTATTTAAAGCTCCACTGACATCATCTTTTAACTTTCCATAAAATGGCACAACATATATATATATATATTAAGATTGACCTCTGATCGTTTTTGCTAAAACAATGTGAAATGAATGAAAATTCCTCTCAAAAACAGTTTAAAATTAGCGCCTTTTTTTTCACACGATAAATACGGGGTTTCCCCGTCGCGCGCTTATGACGTCACTTCAAGACTCGCGTCAAATGCGCACCTTGTTTACAATGGACAAGATAACGCGACCCGTCCAATTTAGCCATCTAAAACTTTATATTTTAGCGGTTTGACTCCAGAGAAGCCAAAGTTATTTCCAGTAAACAGCAGGTTATAATTTTTTTTCAGCTCCTGCTGGTTTTTGGAGACTTTTCACTTCAGGAAGTGAGCAGCTCTGTGAGGTCTTACACAGCAGCTGATATGAGAGTCAGAAGGAATTCTACATGTAAATAGTTTTCACACCACTGAAATGGTAATATATTAGTTAATGTTTCTAATAATTATTCAACATTAATTTATAGTTTAAAAAATTAGTCCCTTTTAAATTATCTGTTAAATATATTATTCTTTTACTTTATTTTGTTTGTGTTTTCAGGTTTCCAGGTCTCCAGTCCATCACCTGAGGCTCTTCCTGAACCACTAGTACAACCCAGACTTTCACATCACAGCAGGTAAGATTGCATCAACAAAAAGAATAGTACTCAACAATATTCTTTGATGTAAATCTGTTGATTTTCTGTGGTTCTGATGAGGGAAGTGACAAAGTGGATGCAGCATTCAGCCCATAATGGACCCAGATGTCCCCTGCGTCCAGACCTACAACACCTGGACATCCAGGAGCGTGCACGAGGAGGTGGTGGAGTCT
>JBBPBX010042423.1:3190-28410 GCA_038048925.1 Garcialebias charrua
CATCCATCCATCCATCCATCCATCCATCCACCACCCATCCATCCATCCATCCATCCATCCATCCACCCATCCATTCATCGTGGCCGGAGCTGCTTGCTCTCCAGCGTTCCTCCGCCTGCACCAGCTGAGTGAAGCGAGTGCGAATGGGAGGACTCGCTGTTGCAGTTGTGCAAAATTTTAAACATCAATCAAAAATTGCGCTATGAATATGGAAAAAAAAGTATATAAGTCGCAGGACTGACAAATCTACGCAAAAAAATGGCTACTTATACACCATAAAATACGGTACTTTTAAACCCTCTCACATTCACTAAAAATAAAAAAAACTTTCTCGCGTGCACTTTTCAACCTTGTTGCATTCACTTTTGACATCTTTCGTAATCACTATCAAACACTTAAACCTCCTTGCAGTCCCTGATAACGTGCTTGCATTAACCTTTCTTTCCTTGTTGACCCATTTTACTCCATGACATAGTTACACGCCCCCAGCATCTCTGCATTTGTCCTGCAAAATGCTTCTAAAATGAGGCAGCCCGTGCTGTTTAACAGGCTGAAAATGCCTTCCTGTTGCATTCAAAGTGAAAAAGCAGCTGTGTGAATGCCTCATTATTGCAGCCATGGAGATGGTGAATGTTCGGCTGTTAGAAGGCTACTCTGGTGAAATCCTCTTTGGATTCTGCTCTTCCTCTCCTGTCAGGATGCATTTTACTTTGACATGTTTTTTTTTGTGTGTGTGACAATTTAAAGCCTTGCTTGTGCTACACCAAAGAGATGGATTCTCATAGAATCCATGACAGTGAGTCAGATTGGAGGCGGACTATTTATGAATGGCCTTTAACAGCAGGGGAGAGATGAACTGCTAAATTCTCTCACCTCGTGTTTGTCTGCCGTCTCCCTCTTTCGCTCTCCCCTCGGTGTGCTGCCTCCCAATTGGACATCTCATTCAGCCTCAGTGGGAAAATCAACAGTGGAGTAATTTTGTTTGTTTGGATGGAGTGGGGTGGGGGGTGTCTCTGACTGTGTATGAAGGACAAAGTGTGCATGAGAGCTAAGAGCACCAAATAATATATGACCACTGCTCCTTATAATTAGAAAAGCAAACTTAATTTCAATGTAGAATGCAGTTTAAAAATGTCTGGTTCTGTTAGAGGACATTAAAAAGAACCTCAAAACACAAAAAACAGTCTCATGCAGCATGGTTTTTACTAACACCCTCTCTGAAAACAGAATTAAAGTGAAAGCCCTTAGCCTACACCAAACAACCAGCAACTTTTTAATGAGTTGCTAATTCTCGTTACTTTTTTAGGTTTTAATTTATTATTCGAGCTAACAGCACAGCCCACAGGAAACAGAAACAAGTATCTGACAAAAAGACCACAAATTGTTGTTTTTTAAATTCTCCTTTAACACACTTGGTTGCTTATGAAGGTGTGGGCTGGCCTGGAGTGTGTGAGAGTGTGTCTGAATCAGTACTGTAGAACAGCACCAGATGGATGCTGCTTTCATGGTGAAAAGCCTGCCAGCAGTTGACTGATTGATCAAACTTTTTGCTCAAAACTTTTCCTAAGCTTCATGTACAGTAGTCTGGTTTAAGGTGGGGAGAATATTTATTTTTCATTATAAGTACAATAAAAATAAAAATACGTTGGAAATATCTAGATTGGGGCCGAGATGGTGTAGAGGCAGGGCAGCCGGCTCAGGACCAGAAGGTCTCGGGTTCGATCCCCGGTCACAGCATAACTCGTTGTGACCCTGGGCAAGACACTTAACACCGAGTTGCTCCCAGTAGGACAGGCAATGCCTTGCAAGGCAGTCTACCGCTACCGGTGTATGAATTTGTGTATGAATGGGTGGATGGTTGGTACTGTAGGGATATAGCACCCTCATGTCCGTATGGGATGTGGGCCTCTCCACATCTCTCTGAAACTCTCAGTGTTACACCTTCTTGAAGCCCTCAAGGAGACAAGTGGACACTTTTATTTTGTACAATTATTATGAATTAATGGACACTAATTAATCAGATTGAACTTTCTCTTTAATGTGTGTTAATTCAGAATTGATCAAACAGTATATTTTTGTCATTTCAATGATGATCTGTTACTTGCATGACTTTGACCCTTCTGCTGGTTTATTTCTGCAGAACAAGCAGTCTTTGAATCTAAAGCACAAGGTCAGAGTAAACGTTTAACTTGCAGCTTCTTTTGTGTTGTCTGTGAAGTAGCCATAATATTCTCTGTGCTCACGAGCGGCCATCTGGTCGCTCTGTAAACATTTTTCCTGTTGTCCGTCAAGAGACTTTCGGCCAATAGTCATCGAGGAGGTGGGGAGACCCCACCTCCCCTATAAATGGGCACTTCCTGCATTTTCCCTTTAGTGCTTTGGGGAGAACTAAGTCACAACCTGCTTCTCTCCTCTGGAAAAGCTGGAGACGTTCCGGTCAGTGTGTCAACTCGACCCACGTTTCAGCTGGAGTTACAGTAAAGCTTACTGTAACCCACTCACTCATTTCTGAAAGAATTTGTTTTCTGAAGTTTTACTTTGAAAGTTCAGCCAGTGCGATTGGGGCCTGTTCCTGCCGGTGAAAGCGTGCTCCCGGTTCGTCTGATCCAGCCATACACGCACGAAGTCGACTGGACCTGAGCGGGTCCACACAGCCCGTTAGTGTCCACAAACTTCTCAGTCCTCACCTCCTCTAGACGTCTCGTCACCAGGTAAAGAGGCTTGTTTGTATGCTGCACGTGTCGGAAGTACAGCTGGACCTGTTTGGGAAAGGCTGCCACCCTGGTTGTTTCAAAATAATCTATTTCAGTTAACTTAGCTTTCATCTTCTTCCTCCTATTTCTTATTTTTCATAAGCTTTTAATCTGTCAAGTAAATGTACCAACAGTTTAAGTTCCTAATTGTCTGTTTGTTTGAATTTGAATTCTTGTCCAAGCTTCCAAACTTTTATTACTACTATTTAGCCAACAGGTTACAATATATATCAAAGTGGTTAAAACCGAATGCACTAGATGAAACTTGGATAGATATAGAACAAACTTTATGTAATAATATTAGGATTTCAGATCTACCATTTATCAGTACAGATTTAAAAAGACATGTCTGCTTTAAGAGCATCAATATTAGCTCATCTCTGACAGCATGGTGGGAGTATCTGAAAATGACAAAGTCTTCACTACTCCCATGTAGACATACACCTCTCTGGAACAATCCTGACATTCAACAAGAAAATAATATGTTAAATTTCTCAGGTTGGAGAATGAAAGGTATTGAATGTCTGGAACACATATTTGAGGGTATAGACTTTATTCCATTTAATAAATTAATAATACAATATGGCATTGATAATAAATATTTCCTACAATACCAACAAATTAAGTCAATTGTAAAAAAGAAATTTAAGCTTAATAAAACAGTGTTGGAAACACCAACATGTGTGTTAGAGTTTATTAATTTTCAACCACCCAAATTATTATCTAAAATATACAAAAAATTGTCTAGAATCGATGACTCGATAGCACTACCTGTTGAAAAATGGGAGTCAGATTTATCAATCAACTTTGAACAAAAAATTTGGTCTCAAGTATGTTCAAATACTTTTAAATTGACTAGAATCTCCAATTTACAATTAATACAATATAAGGTTCTCTATAGAGTACATTATACAGGTCAGCGAATGTTTAAGATGGGCTTTATACCATCTAACAAGTGCTCACAGTGCATAAGTAATACACCTGATGATTATATTCACGCGCTCTGGTTCTGTCCACCCGTTCAGAGGTTCTGGGTACAGGTATGTGAAGACTTGTCTAAATGTTTGAAATTTAATATCCCACTCTCTCCATCTGTTTGCTTATTGGGTATCTTTGAAGATGTTATACTAGAAAAAAATACATCCTATATGCTTTTCACTGCCTTATGCATCGCAAAGAAAACCATACTCGTAAATTGGAAAAATAAAAATAATCTTAGCATTAATCAGTATAAAAATCTTCTGTTAGATCATATTAGTCTTGAAACAGCATCTGCCGACACATTGGATCAATCTATTTGGCATTCTTTGATCGGTTCCGTTACGTAGTGAGGGTGGGGGGTCTGGGATGTGGCCTTGTGGGGCATTGGGACTGGAGGGGGGGAGGTTGGGGTTTGGGGCGCCGGGGGGTTGGGGCTGCTTGGGCGGGGAGGACCCTGTCTTCGACCTGGGGAGGACCGGGGGGGTTCTGGGGGATATCTGCTAGGGGCGGCATGCGGGCCCTCGGGTGGTCGGTGGCGGCAGTCATGGGTCGCCGGTCGGTGACCCGGCTGTGCTGGGGTGGTTTCGGGGCGGGCGCCGGGGGCTTGGGACTCTGGGGGCGTGTCGTCCCCGGGCTTGGGCCTGGTGGGGGTCGGGGGTCTTGGGCTCTGGCGGGCGGGTCGCCGGGCTATGGGCTGGCTGGCGCTCTGGTGCCCGGCTCTGGCCGGGGGCTCTCGGCTCGCTGGTGGGTTGGGGGTTCATATGCTGGGGGGTGGGTGTCTGGGGGCGTGACTGGTGGCCAATGGGAGGGGGCGGGCAAACCCAGCCTGGGTGTCTAATGTGTTATGTGTTCTGAAAGTTGTTAATATGAAGGGTGGGTGTAGTATTTCTTCTGGGGTGGGGATTGAGTGGATGTCCTTGATGATGGTCTTGGACTATGCTTGGCCGGTGTGCGGGCCCTGGTTGGGGCCTGTTCTTGGTGCTTCCTGGCTCTGTCGGCGGTTGGGCGGGCGCTCTTGGCCGTGTCGTCCATGTGGGATTTTGTGTCCTCTAGGGCGGCGGGCTGACTGCGGTTCGCAGGGGTCACGGCGGCCCTGGTGGGTGTGGGCTGTTGGTTCTGCTGTTGGCGGCCCTCGGGGCCGTGTCCCTCTCTGGTCTTGGCTCAATGGCCTGGCGGTCGGAGAGGTGTTTCTTTTTCCTCGCTCCTTGGGTGGACCTTGGCGAGCTGGGGGGGTACGCAGGGTCAGCGGGGGAGCTGACTCGCTGTGGGAGCACTGTTCCTGCAGATATTTTTCTCCCCATCCCTCAACACGCACCTCCGCCCTCTTCATCTTAAATTAATACATGTAGGGAATTTGAGTCTCGGGTGTGCTGCAATGGTTCTACATCTCTGTTGTTCAGAACACCTGGGACTCAATTTTATATACACTTTAGACATTCATTCATAAACTTCTTCATAAAAGTCACATATAGGGAATGGAGTGAGCACATTGTTATGGGTGGCGGGATGACATCACTCTCGCCCCCATGCCTGTGCTCACTCAACATTATGCATTTAGACAATTAGGGCTTGGGTTAGAGTTGGAGTGGAGGGGAAACTGGTACAATGCCAGCCTTTGCTCCTTCTCTTTCCTTTTTAAGTACACTTTAGAACAACACTCACCAACAATACATTTGGGGACGGGGGTGTGTGTGTCGGGGTCTTGATTTGTTAATTTCAATTTTATTTATTTATGTATTTATTTATATATATATATATTATTTATTTATTTTTCTCTTACCCCCCTGGTTGCCTGGCGGACATTCTGGGGGTGGGCCGTCAGGGGTTGTGCTGGGGTGTGGGGGGGTTCGGGGCCTGCGAGTTTGCCGTGGGCGGGACTGGCGGTGCGCTCCCTCTGGGGCTGCTTGGGCTCGAGTGTCCTGCCCTGTCCTGTCGGCGGGGCGCGGGGTGGGCCGGATCTTGGATGTCTGCTACTCTCCACCCCAGAATGAATGGGCCTACCTCCTGGGTTTGGATGTGGGCTGCCCCATGTAGGGAGCAGGTACATGTCTTGGACCTGGGGGGTATAGAGTGTGCTTCGGGATTATGAATGGAACGTGTCGTTATTGTTTGTCTTTCTATGACTGAGGGTGAGGATGAGGGTGGGTCTAAATGAGTGTGTCTGTGTATGAATGTTTAAGTGTCAGGCTGGGACTTGGACTGCCCCCTCTCTGATACTTCTGAGGCTACCTAGTGTCGCGCTCCTGCCACGTGGCCCCCTGGTGGGTGTTCCTCTGCCTGCGGGCGTGCTTGGGACCCTCACTATCTGGGGCTGGGCGCTTGGGCGTTGGTCGGCTCGGCCTGGTGGCTGCCTGGCGGGGCTCGGGTCCTCTGGTCCTGTCGGGTCTGGGCCTGAGGGGTGGGCGTCCCCGGTGCCCGAGCATCGGTGTCCGGCCCTGGGGCTACATCGGTGCAGCGGGCTCTGGCGGGGGCCTGTGCATTTGTCGCTGTTGACCCCGGGGGGTCATTGTGTGTGGTCCCTGGTGGGGTTCGTCCGGTTCTTCCCCTTGGTCGGATCTGGGGAGTGGACGAGTGGCTCGTCCTGTTCGGGTGGTCCTGGGGACTCTGGGCTCGGGGTCCTTCCTGGGGTCTTGGGCTTTGATCGCCCTTTCGTCTGTCTCGGGCTTTGGGGGGACAGATCTCTGATGCTTCACAATCGCTACTAAATGTTCTATTGGAGGAACCTTATTCACTTATGCATGCTCACAACCACACACAAATGGATGCAGGGATGTATATGTAGATATATGTAGATGGGTATATAAATGAATATAAATATATATGTATGTATACTGTATATATATTTGTAGGTATGGGTATGTTTATATATAGAAATCTAATGCAAGGTCATGAATATTATCAGTCTTTATGCTTGTATGTTTCGTTGCTGTGTTCTGTCATGTGCTTTGCAGGATTGTGGACGGAGGTTTGGTGTGTTTGCCTTGTGCTCTTTTTGTGGATAATTGTTGTTTTGTTGTCTCACTTTCTCTTTTCTTTCTTTCTCTCTATTAAAAAAAAAATACATATTGGAGTGAGAGGATGGCTATAAGGTGTGAAGGGAGGCCATCTATAAATGGGAAAAAAAAAAAAATTTAGCAGTAACTAATTAGCGTTTTACACCAGTACAGACTGGAGGGGATGTGCGCAGTTGTTTAAAGCGCTCGGTGTTAAGGGGCGGGGCGCCCTGACGTATTACGTCATGAAATTAGCATATCATGGTATAAGATTTTTGCCCGGGCAAGCTTTTTATACCGGTATTACCGTAACAATATGATATGGCCCAGCCCTAATAACACTACCCCATTGATAACATGATAACACCACCCCATTGATAACATGATAACACTGCCCCCACTGATAACGTGATAACACCACCCCCACTGATAACACCATAACACCACCCCCACTGATAACATGATAACATTGTGCCCACTGATAACATGATAACACCACCCCATTGATAACATGATAACATTTTGCCCACTGATAACATGATAACACCACCCCATTGATAACATGATAACACCACCCCATTGATAACGTGATAACACCACCCCACTGATAACATGATAACATCACCCTCACTGATAACATGATAAAACCACTCCCACTGATAACATGATAACACCACCCCATTGATAACATGATAACATCACCCCCACTGATAACATGATAACACCACCCCCACTGATAACATGATAACACCACCCCATTGATAACATGATAACACCACCCCATTGATAACATGATAACACCACCCCATTGATAACATGATAACACCCCCACTGATAACATGAGAGCACCACCCCCACTGATAACATGATAACACCACCCCATTGATAACATGATAACACCACCCCATTGATAAAATGATAACACCACCCCATTGATAACATGATAACACCACCACATTGATAACATGATAACACCACTCCCACTGATAACATGAGAGCACCACCCCCACTGATAACATGATAACACCACCCCATTAATAACATGATAACACCACCCCATTGATAACATGATAACACCACCACATTGATAACATGATAGCACCACCCCCATTGATAACATGAGAGCACCACCCCCACTGATAACATGATAACACCACCCCATTGATAAAATGATAACACCACCCCATTGATAACATGATAACACCACCACATTGATAACATGATAACACCACTCCCACTGATAACATGAGAGCACCACCCCTACTGATAACATGATAACACCACCCCATTAATAACATGATAACACCACCCCATTGATAAAATGATAACACCACCCCATTGATAACATGATAACACCACCACATTGATAACATGATAACACCACCCCATTGATAACATGATAACACCACCCCATTGATAAAATGATAACACCACCCCATTGATAACATGATAACACCACCACATTGATAACATGATAACACCACTCCCACTGATAACATGAGAGCACCACCCCTACTGATAACATGATAACACCACCCCATTAATAACATGATAACACCACCCCATTGATAAAATGATAACACCACCCCATTGATAACATGATAACACCACCACATTGATAACATGATAACACCACCCCATTGATAACATGATAACACCACCCCATTGATAAAATGATAACACCACCCCATTGATAACATGATAACACCACCACATTGATAACATGATAACACCACCCCATTGATAACATGAGAGCACCACCCCCACTGATAACATGATAACACCACCCCATTGATAACATGATAACACCACCCCATTGATAACATGATAACACCACCACATTGATAACATGATAACACCACTCCCACTGATAACATGAGAGCACCATCCCTACTGATAACATGATAACACCACCCCATTGATAAAATGATAACACCACCCCATTGATAACATGATAACACCACCCACTGATAACATGATAACACCACCCATTGATAAAATGATAACACCACCCCATTGATAACATGATAGCACCACCCCCATTGATAACATAACACCACCCTAAACAAGTCCTACACACGCCCCCACTGATAACATGTTAACACCGCCCCACTGATGACATGATAACACCACCCCCACTGATAACATGATAACACACCCCAACTGATATCATGTTAACACCATCCCCACTGATAACATGTTAACACCACCCCCATTGATAACATAATAACACCACCTCTACTGATATCCACCACCCCCACTGAAAACATGATAACAACACGCCACTGATAAAATGATAACACCACCCCCACTGATAACATGATAACACCACGCCACTAATAAAATGATACCACACCCACTGATAACATGATAACACCACACCCACTGATAACATGATAACACCACACCCACTGATAACATGATAACACCACCCCGTTGATAACATGATAACACCACCCCATTGATAACATGATAACACCACACCCACTGATAACATGATAACACCACCCCATTGATAACATGATAACACCACCCCCTATGATAACACCACCCCACTGATAACATGATAACACCACACCAACTGATAACGTGATAACACCACCCCCACTGATAACATGATAACACCACACCAACTGATAACATGATAACATCGCCCTCAACTAGTCCTACACACGCTTTGAAGTCCCAAACATACCACCCAGCACCAGACTCAACTCACCACCGAATGAAGACCACAGCAGAAGTTAGGATTAATGTCAGGAGGATCAACCCTCACAAAGCAACCGGCCCAGACAACATCCCTGGGAAAGTGTTGAAAGACAATGCAGATCAGCTCTGTGAGGTGTTGGACGACATCTTTATCTCCTCGCTCACCCTGGCGACCGTTTCCAACTGCCTGAAGACAACCACTATTATGCTGCTGATAGGTTTCATGTTGCTGCTGATCGGTTTCATGTTGCTGCTGATCTGTTTCATGTTGCTGCTGATCTGTTTCATGTTGCTGCTGATCTGTTTCATGTTGCTGCTGATCTGTTTCATGTTGCTGCTGATCTGTTTCATGTTGCTGCTGATCTGTTTCATGTTGCTGCTGATCTGTTTCATGTTGCTGCTGATCTGTTTCATGTTGCTGCTGATCTGTTTCATGTTGCTGCTGATCTGTTTCATGTTGCTGCTGATCTGTTTCATGTTGCTGCTGATCTGTTTCATGTTGCTGCTGATCTGTTTCATGTTGCTGCTGATCTGTTTCATGTTGCTGCTGATCTGTTTCATGTTGCTGCTGATCTGTTTCATGTTGCTGCTGATCTGTTTCATGTTGCTGCTGATCTGTTTCATGTTGCTGCTGATCTGTTTCATGTTGCTGCTGATCTGTTTCATGTTGCTGCTGATCTGTTTCATGTTGCTGCTGATCTGTTTCATGTTGCTGCTGATCTGTTTCATGTTGCTGCTGATCTGTTTCATGTTGCTGCTGATCTGTTTCATGTTGCTGCTGATCTGTTTCATGTTGCTGCTGATCTGTTTCATGTTGCTGCTGATCTGTTTCATGTTGCTGCTGATCTGTTTCATGTTGCTGCTGATCTGTTTCATGTTGCTGCTGATCTGTTTCATGTTGCTGCTGATCTGTTTCATGTTGCTGCTGATCTGTTTCATGTTGCTGTGTTCATTCGTGCTCATCTGCTCACACAGACTCATGTTCGTGCTGCTGTTCAAAGTATTGTTTTATGATATTAGTGCTTAGTGTATTTTTAGTTGATGTTTTTCTTAGTTCATATCTTAGATGTTATTACTGTTTTTCTTTTACATTTTATTGTTGGATGTAACTGGGACCCTGTGAACATAATCGTGTCCCACCACATGTACCACATGTGGTGTGTATGACAAATAAATCTCTCTGAATCTGACTCTGAGAGAAACCTGGACAGGTCTCCAGTTCATCACAGGGACACTTAGGCACAATTTAGAGTTACCAATCAGTCTATCGTGCATGTTTTTGGTCTGTGGAAGGAAACTGGAGTACATGGAGAAAACCCACACAGCACTGAGAGAACATGCACACTCCATACAGAAAGGCCCCAGGGGCTGGGCTCTTTTTTTCAGTCAACGTTTATTTATCCAGATTAGTCTCATTGAGCCTCGAGGACTCATTTACAAGATAAACCTGATTTAACAAAGAATGATTACAACAGTGAACAATCATAAAGGAGGCATTGTAGGAGGTGGTGAAGAGACGACACAGGAGACGGGATATAGTTCTTCACTTTTAATCAACTCCTACTAAACTGGCGGGAAAACCACCCAACACCGCCTTATATACTAACACAACATCCGGTCCTCTGGACCTTTCACAATAAAAGCATCCTGTAACACATTCGGTCCACTGGGTGTGAGTAGAGCCCCCTAGTGGTCCACCACACACGCCCCCCCAGAACACCCAGTAAGGTCCATCACTAGTCCCGCATTTTAGGTTTGATTAAACGACCAGAACGGCTGAACCTGGGCCCTGCAGAACCAGTCTGATGAAGCGGAGGGCTCCGAGGAGGGCCTGCAGAAGATTCGGGCTCCAATGGATGTTGAGAGTCTCTGGCAGGGGGACAGCAGTCCGTTAACAATGTGGATGGAGGTCTGCCCCTGCGAGGAGCCTGGGCCGTAACAACCTGATCATCTGACACAACATGAGCTGGTTTAAGCCTATCGATACAGACAGTCTCAGTACGACCCCCTAAATCTAAAAGGAAATGTTTTGGACCTGGTTGAAGAACCCGAAACGGTCCATCATACAAAGGCTGTAGTGGTGTCCTGTGTGCATTGTGTTTGACAAAAACAAATTTAGAGGACTCCAGACTCTTAGGGACAAATGACTGCGGTAAACAATGATGTACCGGGCCAGGGACACGAAAAGGGGCCTCCTGAGGTGAAAAATGGAGCAACGGTGGAGCAAACTGTGGTGAGGGTACCTCAGGTAAAAACTCACCGGGGACGCGCACAGGTTGACCGAAAACCAGTTCAGCCGGGGAAGAGCTCAGGTCCTCTTTGGTTGCGGTACGTAAACCCAACAAAACCCAGGGAAGACGGTCAATCCAGTTGTCACCGGTCAATGCAGCACGCAGTGCAGCTTTCAATGATCTGTGAAACCGTTCACACAAACCATTAGCTTGGGGGTTGTAAGCGGTGGTCCTGTGAACGTTAGTCCCCAGACTCTTGGCCATGGTAGACCAAAGTTCAGAAACAAACTGCGGGCCCCGGTCTGATGTAATGTCTGAAGGGGGGCCAAAACGCGCCACCCAGGTAGACAAAAATGCCCGGGCCACCACTGCAGATGTCGTGGATGTCAAAGGAACCACCTCAGGCCACCTGGTGGTCCGGTCTATCATAGTCAGCAGATGAGTAAAACCTTGTGATGGAGGCAGAGGGCCCACCAGGTCTACGTGCACATGATCAAACCGCCGACCTGGGATGGAGAAGGGTTCCAAAGGTGCTTTGGTGTGCCTGTTAACCTTAGCGCGCTGGCATGGGACACACGCTGCTGCCCACTCCTTAACTGCTTTACGCAGACCGGGCCAAACAAACTTTGAACTGACCAGTTTCACCGAGGCTCTAACACCTGGATGAGAAAGGGAATGTAAGGAGTCAAAAACGCGGCGTCGCCATGAAACTGGAACCAGGGGGCGGGGCCTGCCAGTAGAAACATCACAGAGCAGGAGGGGACCTCCGTCATTCACCTGCCGTTCCTCCAACTCGAGGCCCGTGGGCCCGGACTGGAGCTCGAGTATTTCTGCGTCGCTACGTTGGTCCGCAGCCATAGCAGAAAAATCGATGCCAACGTATACGGGAGAGATCAGCACCCGGGAGAGACAGTCGGCCACCACGTTGGATTTTCCAGCCACATGCTGAATGTCTGTAGTAAATTCAGACACCGCTGCGAGGTGGCGTTGCTGGCGAGCAGACCAGGGGTCAGAAATTTTTGACATCGCAAACACCAAGGGTTTGTGGTCAACATATGCAGTGAACCGGCGGCCCTCCAGGAAAAACCTGAAATGGCGTGTGGCCAGGTAAAGCGCCAGCAACTCTCTGTCAAAAACACTGTATTTCAGCTCATTGTCCCGCAGCGTACGGCTGAAAAATGCAAGCGGCTGCCAAACCCCGGAAACCTGCTGTTCTAACACAGCCCCCACCGCAACATCAGATGCGTCGGTTGTTAAAGCTATTTGCGCCGCTGGGGATGGATGGGCCAAAAGGGCAGCAGTGGCCAGTGCAGCTTTAGCATCACCAAATGCCTGTAGGCGTTCTGGTGTCCAGTCAACACTGTCGTTGGGCTTTTTCTTTTTCAGCGCTCCATAGAGCGGACGCAGCAGTTGTGCTGCCCTGGGGAGGAAACGGTTATAGAAGTTAACCATTCCCAAAAATTCTTGTAGCGCTTTAACAGACTGGGGCTGTGGGAAATCTGACACCGCCTGCACTTTGTTTGGTAACGGGACGGCACCACTTGCAGAAATGCGGTGGTGTAGCGTGTGAAGAAGGAGAAACAAACTGATCTGCAAGCAGTTGCCTTTAATCCTTCGAGCGTCAAAACCAGTTACAGAATGAATGAATGAACACACGAACACTTCTTCTTCATCACCTGGTAAAACCTGGGGAGCACCTCGCTGGCTCCTCCTACTGGGTGAGAGAGAGATGAGGCCACATGCCTCCCAACACACCACACAGCCCCCCCCCGAACACCCAGAAGGGCAAATACAAAACATCAGTCTCTCACAGGAGCCCTAATCAACCTGCCAAACCGACTGCGTCGACTCGGGGGCGGAGAAACGGCTGGCATCCGTGCAGGAACAACATTTTGTGCCACAGGGGAAGGAACACAGTTGGGGGGAGAAAACGGAAGATGGGGTCGAGCAGGAGGGCGGCCGCGTCTAGGAACCTGAGCCGGCAACACCTCATCATCAGCCAACACATAGGCTGGCTTCAGGCGGTCCACTGTAACCAGCTCTCTACGCCCACCCATGTCTAAAACAAAACTTTTCGCGCCTCTTTCGAGCACTCGAAACGGCCCGTCATACGGAGGCTGGAGGGGCGAACGGTGGGCGTCACGTCGCACAAAAACGAAACGGGCAGACTGGAGTGCAGTGGGCACAAACGCCTGCGGGAAACAATGGTGCACAGGACCCGGAACCAAAAGACCGCTCTGCGAATAGGGGTCCACCGCTTCGGGGAACCGTGGAGCGGCAGCGTCTAACAAAAACTCCCCTGGGATTCGTACAGGCTGACCAAAAACCAACTCGGCTGATGAAGCGTTGAGGTCCTCCTTAGGAGCTGATCGCAACCCAAGCAGCACCCATGGCAAACGCTCCACCCAGCCAACGTCTGTTAGCGCAGCGCGTAACGCCGCCTTAAGAGACCGATGGAAACGTTCAACCAACCCGTTAGCCTGAGGGTGGTAGGCGGTAGTGCGATGCACCTGCACCCCCAAGGAGCGCGCCATCTCGGACCAGAGCCCTGAAATAAACTGGGGACCTCTGTCTGAAGTGATGTCCGAGGGCACACCAAAACGGGCAACCCAAGTGGAGAGGAACGCACCAGCCACGTCGGAGGTAGTTGTGGAAGAAAGAGGAACGACCTCCGGCCACCTGGTTGTGCGGTCGACCACTGTAAGCAGGTGTGTGAAACCCCGTGATGGGGGCAGGGGACCAACTAAGTCCACATGCACGTGGTCAAAACGCTTGGCTGGAATGGGAAATGGTTCCAGTGGTGCCTTAGTGTGCCGGTGCACCTTGGCACGCTGACAAGCCACGCAAGCCGCTGCCCAACTCCTCACCTCTCTGCGTAAACCAGGCCACACAAAACGTGCGCTGACTAGTTTCACAGACGCGCGCACACCTGGGTGCGAGAGAGAGTGAACAGAGTCAAAAATGCGGCGGCGCCAACCTGATGGAACCACTGGGCGTGTCCGGCCTGTGGAAACGTCACACAGGATCAAAGGACCGCCCTCTCCCAATTTGACCTCCTCTAGCTTAAGCCCTGAAACGCCGGCACGAAGGGCAGTTATATCAGCGTCTCCCGGTTGGTCAGCGGCCATGGCAGAAAAATCTACCCCGAGGAGTACAGGACAAACGAGCACCCGTGACAGACAGTCTGCCACTGAGTTGGATTTTCCAGCCACATGGCGGACGTCCGTTGTAAACTCTGAAATGGCCGCCAAGTGCCGTTGCTGACGTGCTGACCAGGGCTCCGAAACTTTAGACATTGCAAACGTGAGTGGTTTGTGGTCCACATAAGCCGTAAATGAACGACCCTCCAGCAAAAAACGAAAGTGCCGTGTAGCTAAGAATAGCGCCAACAACTCGCGGTCAAAAACGCTGTACTTGCGCTCGCAGTCCCGCAATTTACGGCTGAAAAATGCCAACGGCTGCCATGCGTCGCCAACGCGTTGCTCTACAACGCCCCCCACAGCTATATCCGAAGCATCAGTTGTCAACGCAATCGGGGCCTCTGAATCTGGATGGGCTAGGAGTGCCGCACTAGCTAACGCGGACTTAGCACCATCAAAAGCAGTGATCCGGTCTGGGGTCCAAACCACTGTGTCAGTCGCCTTCCTCGAGCGCAGGGCCTCGTAGAGAGGCTGCAGGAGATGGGCTGCATTGGGAATGAACCTGTTGTAAAAGTTCACCATGCCTAAAAACTCCTGCAACTTTTTAACCACCAGAGGACGTGGGAACTCTGCCACCGCCTGCACCTTGGCAGGCAATGGAACTGCACCCTGCGCGGAAATTCGATGACCTAAAAAATCGATCACCGGTAAACCAAACTGGCACTTAACCGGATTAATGATCAAGCCATGTGCATCCAAGCGCTGAAAAATTTCTTTCAGGTGCAACAAGTGCTCCTCGGTTGACGAGCTGGCCACCAAAATGTCGTCCAGATAGACAAACACAAAATCGAGGCCACGTAACACGGAGTCCATCAGCCTTTGAAAAGTCTGTGCTGCCCCCTTTAGTCCAAACGGCATGCGGAGGAACTCAAAAAGCCCAAAGGGGGTGATTACTGCAGTTTTAGGTACATCGCTGGACTGCACTGGGACTTGATGGTAGCCGCGCACCAGATCCACCTTAGAAAAAATGGAAGCACCCGACAACCGAACAGAAAAGTCCTGAATGTGCGGAATGGGGTAGCGATCAGGCGTCGTCACGTTATTTAAACGGCGAAAATCGCCACATGGGCGCCACGACCCGTCTGCTTTTGGTACCATGTGAAGGGGGGAGGCCCACGGGCTGTTAGAGCGTCTAACAATACCCAACCTCTCCATGGTACCAAACTCCTCTTTAGCGATGGCCAGTTTAACAGCGTCGAGGCGGCGTGCACGTGCGAAAACGGGCGGCCCCGTGGTAGGGATGAAATGCTCGACCCCGTGTTTAGTTTCTGAAGAGGAAAAAGCAGGTGTAGTTAAAGAGGGGAATTCTGCCAACAAACCTTGAAAAACATCTCCTGAAACTAAAACATTAGCATGAGTTAGCGGCCCAGCCCCCCCAGATACACATGGGAAAGTTGCAAAAGTTACAGCGTCAATAAGTCTGCGGTTAGCAACATCTACTAACAGTCCATGAGCACATAAAAAATCTGCACCGATAATAGGAACAGTCACTGAGGCAACAACAAAGTCCCACTCGAACTCACGACCATGGAAAGAAACTGTTGCCCGTCTAGTGCCAAAAGTTCCAATGGGAGAACCGTTAGCAGCAGTTAGCAGTGGGCCACTGCCTCGGCTTGCTAATTCAGGTCCAACAGGGTGGACTAAACTCTTCTGGGAGCCAGAGTCAACCAGAAAACGACGTCCTGACAGGGAGTCTGTGACAAAGAGCAGCTCACCTCGCTCGCCAGCGCCCACAGCTGCTACTGAGCGCCGGCTTCCTCGTTTCCCGACACCCATGCACATGGTGGGATGCAGCGCTTAGCTTTGTTTGCGAACCTCCGGTGGTAGAAACACAAAGAGCTCCCCCGCCGAGTTCGCGCGCCAACAGCTGAAACCGCCGCTGGCTCCTCCATCTCCACCGTCTGCTCCGGCTCCACCGATGTACTCTGCACCGTGAACCGTCTGGTCGCCAGCAGGACCCGGTCCGCCTCCTCCGCCAAACCCCGGTAATCACCGGTAGATAAACAAGGGGAGTTGGCCAAAGTAGCCCTCACTTGCGACGGAAGCTGGCGCAGGAAAATGTGAGGGAAAAGGAAACCCCCGTCGTCTGAACCAAGTAGCGACAGCATTTTGTCCATCATGTTCACAGCCGTGCCGTCACCCAAACCCGGCAGCGATAGCAGTTTATCAGCCCTCTCAGTTGAAGTCAAAGTGTACCTTCGAAGCAGAAACTCTTTGAGGGCGCCATATTTGTCCACGTGCGGCGGTGCGCGCAGCAGCGGCATGGCTTTGCGGGTTGACTGCATATCCAGAGCCGACACGACCAAGAAGTACCTGGTTTCATCTGCGTTCACGCCTCGGAGGCGAAAGAGTGCCTCGATGTGCTGGAACCACGAAACCGGGTCACTCTGCCAGAACTCCGGGAGCTTAACACTCGCTGCGGGAGCAAAGTCGGCTGGGTTCGGCTGCAACAGCTGGGCAGACGTCGCGGCGGCGGGGTCCGAAGAAGAAACAACATCCTCGTTTGGTTCTGACATATTTCACGTCAGGTCACCAACTGTAGCGTGTGAAGAAGGAGAAACAAACTGATCTGCAAGCAGTTGCCTTTAATCCTTCGAGCGTCAAAACCAGTTACAGAATGAATGAATGAACACACGAACACTTCTTCTTCATCACCTGGTAAAACCTGGGGAGCACCTCGCTGGCTCCTCCTACTGGGTGAGAGAGGGATGAGGCCACATGCCTCCCAACACACCACAGTGGCCCAAAAAGTCAATGACTGGCAGCCCAAACTGGCATTTCGCTGTATTTACAATCAGGCCATGTGCTGCCAGGCGCTGAAAAACCTCACGGAGGTGGGACAAGTGCTGCTCAGCCGAGCTGCTAGCCACCAGGACGTCATCCAGGTACACAAATACGAAGGACAGACCCCTTAGGACTGAATCCATCAACCGCTGAAATGTTTGTGCTGCACCTTTAAGACCAAAAGGCATGCGCAAAAACTCAAAAAGGCCGAAAGGCGTGATAACAGCGGTCTTAGGGACATCCTCCACATGCACAGGAACCTGGTGGTACCCCCGTACTAAATCTACTTTAGAAAAAATGGAGGTCCCAGCCAGGTGCACTGAAAAATCCTGGATGTGGGGGATGGGATAACGATCGTTCTCTGTGATGTTATTAAGGCGGCGGAAATCCCCACATGGCCGCCATTTGCCATCTGCCTTGGGCACCATGTGGAGGGGGGAGGCCCACGGACTGTTTGAGCGCTGCACGATGCCTAAACGCTCCATGTTAGCAAACTCTTCCAGGAGCCCGTGAGCACAAAGAAAATCAGCCCCTAAAATAGGGACTGAGCTAGCAGCTACCCCAAAGTTCCACTGGAAGTCCCGTTCATGGAAACGAACAGTCACCAACCTTTCGCCAAACGTCTTGATGGGATAGCCGTTAGCCGCGGTTAGCTGCGGCCCGCAGCCTTCTGCTAACCTGTCGGAGCCAGTCGGGGGAACGAGGCTCTTCTGCGAGCCGGAGTCCACCAGGAACCGCCTCCCCGACCTCGAGTCTTCAATGAAAAGCAGCCTTTCCTTGTCGCCAACGGCCGCGACTGCTAGCGGGCGCTGGCGCTGTCGTTTCCCTGCGGCTTGAAACTGCACGGTGGGACGCACCGTCGTGCTTTGGCGCCAAAACGCTGGTGGAAGAAACAAAAGGCAGCTCCTGACCGCCTGCGGGCGACCCCTGCTACGACCACTGGCTCGTCCGGCGCTGAGGGCGATGCTTGAAGCTCGGGCGCCGCTGGAGATCCGGGGACCGCCGCTTGGACCGCGAACGTCCTCGCAGCCAGCAGGATGCGGTCGGCTTCGCGGGCCAGCGAGCGGTAATCCTTCTGCTGCAGAAACGGGGAGTTGGCCAGGGCAGTGCGCACTGGAGCCGGGAGCCGGCGGAGGAAGAGGTGGAGAAAGAGAAACTCACAGTCAGCTGAACCCCTCAACGACAACATTCCTTCCATGAGCTCAAGAGCTGTGCCATCGCCCAAATCGGAGAGGGAAAACAGTTTCTCGGCGCGCTCCGCGTCTGAGAGCGTGTAACGCTGCAGAAGGAGCTCCTTGAGGGCGTCGTATTTTCCTTGTGCAGGAGGGTCTTCGAGCAGGCTCATTACCCGCTGGGTGGACAATGGGTCCAGTGAAGCGACCACATGGTGGTATTTGGTGTCGTCTGCAGAGATCCCGCGAAGAGCGAACTGTGATTCGACGTGGGCGAACCACGACCGAGGTGCGTGCAGCCAGAAGTCCGGGATTTTAACGGCCACCGCAAAAGCGAGCGGGGCCGCCGGTGGAGGTTCCACAGCAGCGGACAGCTGAAGAGAGCTGGCTTGACCTTCGGATGTCGTCATTTCAATTCACAAGGGTCACCAGTGTAGGAGGTGGTGAAGAGACGACACAGGAGACGGGATATAGTTCTTCACTTTTAATCAACTCCTACTAAACTGGCGGGAAAACCACCCAACACCGCCTTATATACCAACACAACATCCGGTCCTCTGGACCTTTCACAATAAAAGCATCCTGTAACACATTCGGTCCACTGGGTGTGAGTAGAGCCCCCTAGTGGTCCACCACAGCATACAGATTTTTTTTTTTTACAAGTTAAAATAATATGTCAAAAAAGAAACAAAAACAGACAGATTATAAGGCAAATGTAGAAAACTAAAAACAGGAACATGTCTGCATTGGTTTTTGCCAGGATTCCAACAGATTCTGAAAACCATTTAGAGAAGTCAAGGTCGAGAGCTTCAGATCTTTTTGTAAGATATTCCATGAAGCAGGAGCAGAGTAGGAGAAGGCCCTTTTTCCAAGTTCAGTCCTCACTGAGGAACACTGCAGGTAATCATGTCCTGAGAGCGCACGCTGTAGCTGCACTCACACAGAGACATGTAGGAGGAGATGTATGAGGGCAGCAGACCAAGAAGTGATTTAAAGATGAAAATGTACCAGACTCTCTCACTGGTACATTTTCATCTTTAAATCACTTCTTGGTCTGCTGTTGTCCCCACCTCTGGTCACAGCTCACTGATGGAGGTTGTCCTGTTTGTCAGGGATCGGTGCCGCTGCAGGCCTTCATCACTCAAGTGGACGGTGAGGTCGTTGGGATCGTCATCATCAGAGATGAGCAGGTAAGTGTTTTCACCTGTCTCCTGTGTCCTCGTCATGCGGGCTTAGATCAGCTCAGAGAAACTTTGGTTGTAGATCATCCAGCAGGTGGAGCGTCTCATCCAGACACTAAAACAGGAAGCAGTTGCATTGTGGGACATTTAGTCTTTGTCTGTTTGTCAGGATGTCGAGTACCTTCGTGCTCACTTCAACTTGGAGAACTTCATCTACTTCAGCCACCATCCGTACGACGAGCACGCTCACATTCTCCATCACGTCCTCAAACGCTGCTTCCAGAACCTCGCCAAGCACCTGTTCAAGGAGGTCCTGAGGCTGGCCCACAAAACCTGCCTGTACCACAGAGTCTACCTGCCCCACTACCAACAGGTGAGTGCAGAGGGGCTGGGCCACGAGGTTCACTGAAGGAGCTAAAACTAGCATAGCAGGAGCTAAAAGCAGCTGAACACAGCAGCAGAAGACGAGTGGTACAGAAAAGAACAATAATAGTATCCATCCACTTTTTAATCTGCTTTTCCTGTCTGGGTGTCAGGGAGCTGGAGTCTGTCTCCAGGGGGGAGACACGTGGACAGGTCTCCAGTCCATGACGGGGACACCTGGACAGGCTCTAGTCCATGATGGGGACACATGAGACAACTCTTACTCAAACCTAGGGACAGTTTAGATGTTCCAGAAAATGTAACGTTCATGCTTTTGGTCTGAGCAAAAAAAAAAAGTCTGTGAGGACATATAAACTGCACCCAGAGAGGTCAGGAGGCAAACCTTTGACCTTCTTGCTGTGAGGTGGCCGCTCCAAACAATGCACCACCAGGCCACCTCCAACCAGATCTTATGTTTTTGAATCAGCTGAAGCCAAAGTCAGAAAACTGAAAGTTATGCACCATAACTCATGTTCCCTGAAGGAAGGGAACAAGGTGCAACACTATTGCTATGGGGAATTGCACCCCCGCGCGATTACCTGAAGGAATACATTCACGCCTTTACGGCAGTGGGCGTCAGCGTCACCCCAGAGGCCCCGCCCTCTGGGTACTTAAGACGCGAGCGCCCATCCAACGGTCTCCAAGTGCACTTCACCGAGCTTCAGCATTGAAAAGGGCCAACTGTGTTGCACCTCGTTCCCTTCCTTCAGGGAACATGAGTTATGGTGCATAACTTTCAGTTCCCTTATCAGTCAGGTTCACTCAGTGCAACATATGACTATGGGAACGTAATTCATTCACACCCTTGAAATGCTCAGTAAAATGCATGCTTGTGAGAACTTCTGCCTTCATACATTAGGCATCTCTCGGCTGCTCTCTACTGTAGCAATTTTTGCATTGCACAGCCCTCAACGGCCCGCCCCGCCTTCTAACCCGGGTTCGTCATGTTCGCATTTTCCTTTTCCACCCGGGGTCCGCCCTCGTTTTGGAACCCGCCAAGAGGTGGTTCTGATCGGGCCGAGCTCCCGGGCCCAGTTTGACGTCATGTACTGCTCGTCATTTGATTCGTTGTTTGCAGCAGGGGCGGGACTCGTTCTAACAACAACCTCAGCGCGAGCTGAATTTCATTAAAATTTAACTACAGAAACCCCTAAAAAAATGTTAGCTGAATTAGTTTTTCTGAGTTTAATTTTTGTTAATAACTGATTACAAATCAGCTTATGTTAGAACGTAAATAACACGAAGCGCGCATCCATAGAGAGCATTCCGCCTTTCAGCGCAAGCTGAATTTCATTAAAATATATCTAATATTCTCTAACTCTTGCGCGTAGCCAGGATTTTAAAATATAACTAATATTCTCTAACTCCTGCATGTAGCCAGGATGTTACGTGAGGCGAATCCCTTATAGAAGAAGTGGACTCCTGAAAACATAAATGCGCCTCTGTGGCTGAGTGGTTGGAGCATCGGCTTTCCACTCTAAATTTTATCTTGACCCGGGGGTCCCGTGGGTTCGCTTCCCACCTGGTTCAACTTGTTTTACGTTTGTCTTTTATTGGAGAAAATTTAAAAAAGGAGTTTGTGTTATGCCTATGGTTAACACAAACTCCTTTTTTCTCCAATAAAAGACAAACGTAAAATAAGTTGAACCAAGTGGGAAGCGAACCCATGGGACCTCCGGGTCAAGATCAAATTTAGAGTGGAAAGCCG
The DNA here is from genome assembly GCA_038048925.1 of Garcialebias charrua. Classification (NCBI taxonomy): domain Eukaryota; kingdom Metazoa; phylum Chordata; class Actinopteri; order Cyprinodontiformes; family Rivulidae; genus Garcialebias; species Garcialebias charrua. Next base: position 25,326 of record JBBPBX010042423.1, read on the forward strand.
ACGCTCTAACCACTCAGCCACGGAAGCGTATTGGTTTTTTTCAGGAGTCCACTTTTCCTATGAGGGATTCGCCCCATGTAACATCCTGGCTACGTGCAGGAGTTAGAGAATATTAGTTATATTTTAAAATCCTCGCGCAAGAGTTAGAGATTATTAGTTATATTTTAATGAAATTCAGCTCGCGCTGAAAGGCGGAAATGCTCTGTATGGGTGCGCGCTTTGTGTTATTTACGTTCTAACATAAGCTGATTTGTAATCAGTTATTAACAAAAATTAAACTCAGAAACACTAATATATATATTCAGCTAACAAATATTTTTTAGCGGCGTCTCCTCTCTTAAAACACTGTAAGCGCGCACACAAGAACTGCCCACCCACTTCAAGGTGGCTGTCCGCAGAATGCGTAATGAATGGGGGCGGGCCAGGCCGGGCTCTGGGCCAACCAGGGACGTGCTGGGCTGGGGAGGGCTGTGCAATGCAAAAACGGCTTGTGTGTAGAGAGGACAGCCTGAGTGACATCACATGCAGTAACGTCCAAACTGTAATGTTTTGCAAACGTGTTCGTTGATCTCCAGTTCGCAGTCGCACAGATGTCTGCAACTGGTACGCCCTTGAACAGTGACCACGAGGCAGCCAAGCCTTGAGTGGAGTGGGCGTGTACCCCAGGGGGCACCTGTTGACCTTTGCTACTGTACGCCCTTTTAATGGCCTCAGTCACCCAGTGTGAGAGGCACTGTTTTGACAGGGCCCTGCCAGCAGCCGGGTTTGCAAAGCATACAAACAGCTGGTTTGTTTTCCTCCAATCAGTTGTTCTTACAATGTAAGCACTTAAAGCCCTAACAGGGCAGAGTGCTCTCAGCCTCCTCTGTTCCTCAGTGAGGACGGGAGCAGGAGGAAATGAAGAGAGCTCAAAGTCCAGACTTCTGTGATTCAAAGTTAGAACCTTAGCACTTTGAGATTTTCATTAATGAAAAGTGCGTTACAAATTAAATTCATTATTATTATTATTATTATTATTATTAACCTTTGGGACATATGTGGGGTTAGGACGTAGGGTGACCTTTGACCCGTCAGGGGCAAACTTTGTACACATTGGGTGCACCGACAAAGCGTGGAGGTCACCTACACGTTTAGTTGAGCAAAGAGCCAGGAGTAGAGCAGTTTTATAAGATAGCAAATCTATCTTAATGTCACTTAGAGGTTCGAATGGGGGCTCACAAAGAGCATTCAGGACTAATTGGAGGTCCCAATCAGGGGTCAAAGTCCTACTGGGGAGGTATTTTCCTCAATACGCCCTTCATGAACCATATCACGAGAGGGTGTGCACCGGGTGTCTTTCCCTCCCAGCCTTTGTGGCATGCCGAGATAGCCGATAAAAACACCTTAATTGTGGAAAATGAGCAGCCTTTTTCTAGCAGGTCCTATAGAAAGGTAAGAAGCTAGACCAGGTCACAGGAATAAGGGACAATATTCCTTTCCATGCACCAAGCTTCAAAAACATACCATTTACGAGCGTAGAGAGTCTGTGTTGACATTGTTCTTGCTCCCTGGATCATGTTTACCACGTTGCTGGGGATGCTTGAGGCCATCAGTTTGTTCCTTTCAGCAACCAAGCTGAGATTTGCCACAGTCCTGGACGTAAGTAGAGAGGTTGCTCGTGTGGTTGAGACAGCATGCCCCTGAAGGGAAGCAGCTGCCAATGTATCAGCATTGATCATACCTCTGAGGGCCATGGGCCCCATGGCCATCTGGGGGCCAACAATATTAGTGTAAAGGGGTTAAAGGGGGGGTCAGTTTAATACTGACCTCCTTTTTACCTTAATTAATCTACTTATTCAGATTGAATAGTAAATTCACGGATTCTCTTCTTTTTCAGTTTATTCAATATTTCTGTGATCTTTATGATGGATAAATAAACAGAGCCATTAAGTGACAATGGACACGTTAACTTAGTTTGATATGTCAAAGAGACACTATCATTTATTTAAAATAAATCAACTAAATTAACACCATTACACTTGATTGACATGATTTCACTTTCTTTCAATTCAAATACGTCAGCACACTTAAATTTAACACAACAGACTTAAATATTGGATGTTAACATATTTAGTCTGTGGGCTCTTTTAGCTTAAAAATATAGTTTCCAGCTTAGATAGAGAGGGGAAAGAGTAGGAGGAATAAGAGGTTGGAGAGATTAAGTTATTTATCTCGAGTGTAACCAGAGATGACACATTCCATCCGACTTCGGCTAAATCCCAGGTACGTTTGTAAACCGCTCTTTACCTTTTGACGATGCGTCTGATAAAGATATTGCCAGCCTCCCAGGTGCACGGAGTCCTTCCGGCCCTCGTACGTCTGAACTGGTCGTTTACTTCCAACGTCTCCTCGGATCCGCGTCAGCCGTCAGAAACATGTGGCAGCTTCTGGCTGACTTCAAGACGAGATGTTTCTCAAAGGAAGTTCATTAAGAACTTTGGAGCTTTTGCTCGGGGAACTGGATGGAGACGTCCATCAGTTCTAGCTGACAAGTTAGTCTTTGGCTCTTGACCAAGCTTGACCAGCTGCAAGGCAGAGAGCTTTCAGGTCTCCGTCCATTCAAACTCTTTGTCCATTCAAAGACTGAAGCGTTTCCGCACAGTTAGAACTTAAAAGCAGGAACACAGAGAGGAGTTCACTTGCTTTATCAAACCCAAGGTTACAAGCCAGCAGCAGAGAGAAATGTTTAGGAAAAAAGACAGATAACGCTGGAGCCCTGCTCATCAGACTGTCTCTGAGTTTCTAAACAAAACCGTCCGGTCTCTGTGACCCGAAGGCTTCACCTTTAAACACAGCAGTGAAGACAGTAATTAACACATTTCAGAATAACACAGCATAAAAGCACATATCATGAAAATGAGAAAAGTTATTCTTGATTACATTAGAATAAAATCAAGATATAGAAATAGTCTCTTTTAGTGACTATATGTCCTCAGATTATAACTAATGGAATAATTGTGTTAAATGTCCTGCTTTACTGAGAGGTCAGTAAAGGTCATCACTGGACAGTTCAAAAGTACACAGGTGTCTTAAAAGTGGACAAGGT
>JBBPBX010042424.1:0-21469 GCA_038048925.1 Garcialebias charrua
GTGTGTATGTATATATACACACACACACACACACATATATATATATACAGTATATATAACCAAAACTACATAACAATAATCTCTGACTGCAGCACGTATTTGGCCGTTTTCAATTTAGTGAGCTAAACCAGGACTTACTCTTTTAATACTCAAGTGCTACTGTGCTTAAGTATTAGTTCATGTGAAAAATACAACATACAATATCATCTATTATCCGTAGTACAAAAGAAGCCATAAGCCCAACAATTATTTTAGTCTTTGAGCCAAAGAACATAATGCATTTTAAGATCATAAAAAGTTTTTTTCCCCACTCAGTTTCTGTTTTTCTCTGTATGTCCAGCAGAGGGCGCTCTGCTTCCACGGTGCACCTGCTTCAACCATCGAACTTCAGAAAGACACTGTTTTTAACAGTGTTTAAAACAAAAATAATAAAGTGTTCAGCTTGATGTTAAAGGTGGAGCAAACAATAGGGTATAACGATGATCAATAAAATTAGAACATCAACACTAAAGAAACTGCAGGCACATAAACTAAATAGATGGAGGCAACAGCATACACTGCCCTCTAGAGGCTAACATTTTTATTACAGGCTTGATGTCGCCTGCCACCAAAGGCAAATGGGCAATAATGTTTTTCTTTGTGCGTGTGCTAATATATGTATCAGTCAGCAAAATATATCATAAATCACTGGACTGATCAGAGTGAAAGTATTCAAAAATAATCATTGCATGGACATCTACAGCTGATCGGAGTCACGCCAATTTAAGATGGCTGCCATAGGTTATCAATTTAATGATTATCAAATACAAAAGTGGCCTTAAATCAGTCTGTTTACAGATATTGAGTTTCAATTTAGTCTGATTGTAGCTGTTATTTACATCATACATACTTACATACTGTACACTCATACCGGTACATACATACATTTAATTGTTAGAATTAAACCTAATTGTCTGTTTGCAAAACATATCTTGAACCACTGGATGAATTTTAATGAAACTCTCAGAAATTAATGATTGAATGTCCATCAACAACTGATCAACATTTGGAGTCATGCCAATTTAAGATGGCGTCTAAAGCTAATCAGCTTTAGCCAACACAAATATGGCTATAATTTGTCTACTTCGCAGATTGTTGAACTAATATGAGTCTTTCACAAAATACACTCTGGTTTCCATTTTGCAACATGGAATTATACATAACATTACTTCAAAGTTTTAATAAAAAAAAAAAAAAATATACAAGCCCAAAACCAGAAAAGTTGGCACGTTGTGCAAATCGCAAATAAAAACAGAATACAATGACTTGCAAATCTTTTTCAACCCATATTCAACTGAATAGAATGCAAAGACAATATATTTAATGTTCGAACGGAGAAACTTTATTTTGTTTTGCAAATAACCATTAACTTAGAATTCAATGGCAGCAACACATTGCAAAAAAGTTGGCACAGGGACATATTTACCACTGTGTTACATCGCCTTTCCTTTTAACAACACTCAGTAAACGTTTGGGAACTGAGGAGACCAATTTTTGAAGCTTTTCAGGTGGAATTCTTCCCCATTCTTGCTTGATGTACAGCTTAAGTTGTTCAACAGTCCGGGGTCTCCGTTGTCGTATTTTACGTTTCATAATGCGCCACACATTTTCAATGGGGGACAGGTCTGGACTGCAGGCAGGCCAGGGGAGGACCCGCACTCTTTTGCTACGAAGCCACGCTGTTGTAACACGTGCAGAATGTGGCTTGGCATTGTCTTGCTGAAATAAGCTGGGGCGTCCATGAAAAAGACGTCGCTTGGATGGCAGCATATGTTGCTCCAAAACCTGTATGTACCTTTCAGCATTAATGGTGCCTTCACAGATGTGTAAGTTACCCATGCCTTGGGCACTAATGCACCCCCATACCATCACAGATGCTGGCTTTTGAACTTTGCGCCTATAACAGTCCTGATGGTTCTTTTCCTCTTTGGTCCGTAAGACACGACGTCCACAGTTTCCAAAGACAATTTGAAATGTGGACTCATCAGACCACAGAACACTTTTCCACTTTGCATCAGTCCATCTCAGATGAGCTCGGGCCCAGCAAAGCCGGCGGCGTTTCTGGATCTTGTTGATGAATGGCTTTTGCTTTGCATAGTAGAGCTTTAACTTGCACTTACAGATGTAGCGACGAACTGTAGTTACTGACAGTGGTTTTCTGAAGTATTCCTGAGCCCATGTGGTGATATCTTTTACACACTGATGTCGGTTTTTGATGCAGTACCGCCTGAGGGATCGAAGGTCACGGGCATTCAATGTTGGTTTTCGGCCTTGCCCCTTACGTGTAGTGATTTCTCCAGATTCTCTGAACCTTTTGATGATATTACGGACCGTAGATGGTGAAATTCCTAAATTCCTTGCAATAGCTCGTTGAGAAAAGTTGTTCTTGAACTGTTCGACAATTTGCCCACGCATTTGTTCACAGAGTGGTGACCCTCGCCCCATCCTTCTATGTGGATGACTGAGCATGTCAAGGAAGCTGCTTTTATACCCAATCATGGCACCCACCTGTTCCCAATTTGCATGTTCACCTGTGGGATATTCCAAATAAGTGTTTGATGAGCATTCCTCAAATTTCTCTGTCTTCTTTGTCACTTGTGCCAGCTTTTTTGAAACATGTTGCAGGCATCAAATTCCAAATGAGCTAATAATTGCAAAAAATAACAAAGTTTACCAGTTCGAACGTTAAGTATGTGGTCTTTGCAGTGTGTTCAATTGAATATAGGTTGAAAAAGATTTGCAAGTCATTGTATTCTGTTTTTATTTGCGATTTCCACAACGTGCCAACTTTTCTGGTTTTGGGCTTGTATATATATATATATATATATATATATAGGAAACCCTCGAGGTACGACACCTGCGACCTACGGCAACTCAGACTTACGATTTTATCATATTTAATAAAAATATGATAATTTTTTTTTTTTTTTTTTTTTTGTGTGTTTAAAAGTTATTAATTTCATGTGTATAGCACTTTGTTGCAGCTGTGGTTGTTTTAAATGGCTTTATAAATAAAGTATAATTATTAATTTTACGTTTTGATTAGAAATTTATCGTATTTACGCAACTTCCGGTCGTTTCCGGTCGCCACTTCCGGTCGCCATTTTACAACAGTACTGCGGTCAATGGAGCTCCAGAGGCTACTGTCAGCTGGCTCCGTGTGCCCGATCAGGGTTGCCTCATACGGATAAATTAGCTGGAAACACTCGGTCAACTCTGTGGACGTCTCAGGTCCGGAGGAGCAGCCGCGGATCGCCCCGCGATCGGCGGCCACAACGCCGCCCGACATGCTAACGACAGCAGCTAACAGAGCAGCTAACACAGGCGAAGACACCGAGCCGACATGCCGCGGAGGGGCCATCTGCGGCCGGGAGCTCGCCGCAAATGTCCGCCTGGCAGTCGGGGGACACCGGCTCAAAGTAAGACATTATATTTTTTATTTATTGTACAGTACAGTATTCATTTACTGTGCAGTTCTGTGCGTGTTTATGGCCTTAGTATGTCTGCTTGTTCAGTCTCATGCCATTAAATATGTGTGCGGCGCTCCGTTAGCGGTATAGCCGCGACCTATGTCAGAAACGCGGACCTACGACAGGCAGGTGTTTTTGGTCCGCGAGGTACGACAAAATCGACCTAAGTCACACACGTAGGTCCCAATCCCTGACGTAACTCGAGGGCTACCTGTATATATATATATATATATATATATATATATATATATATATATATATATATATATATATATATATATATATATATATATATACATATATATATATATATATATATATATATATATATATATATATATATATATATATATATATATATGTAACCTCATCAAATGGTGAATTCGTTCAGAATAAATCAGGTCTGCGTTGTGTTATTAAGGACCAGGAGACAGGATGAGGTGAAACGTTGTTTATCTGTACAGAACAGAATATGGACTGATCATAAATCAGGTTCATCACAGCGGGTACAGCACCTCATGCCCATCTTGTATTAACTGGCCAACTGCCGTATTTACAACATTAATATTAAACAGAAATACAAATAAATAAAATAATGTGTACCTGTACAGAACAGAATATGGACTGATCATAAATCAGGTTCATCACAGCGGGTACAGCACCTTATGAGGAAAATCATTTCATGTCAGCATCAAGCTAACATAATATTTTACTGGAGCGTTTAACTCAGTGGACCTACCTCATGCCCATCTTGTATTAACTGGCAATGAGATGTCTGTGTTCACAATATTTATAACCGCCAATCAGCCAGAGGGGGCGCTGTTTCACCCATTACACATGAACCTAAACTTGGAAGTAATGACAAGTGGAATTATATTCAATATTAACTATGTTACACTCCCTCCTGCTGAATTCCACTTGCCCCATTACAACAACCAAAACAAAACAACCAAATGAAAGCAAGTAAGAGAAAAAAAAAACAGTACAGGCACATATACATAAATGGAATAAGACCACTATTCAATTGCACAGGAAACCAATATACAACCACCGTTTCCAAAATCGCTTGTGAGGTACAATCACATCAAATTCACAGTTACAAACACCCAGTCACTAGACTATCCTGAGAGGATCAGTATGAGAAAAGGTTGGCCAAACCCCATCTACATACATAAGGGAAAAAAAAAATATGCCCATTTACATATTTTGTTAATGTGTAACTGCAAACTCACCTCCCAAATAGCAAAACAAACATGAAATATGAAAATTGTTACAACACCTCTAGGTCAAAGTTGAAACAAATTAAACTGTAGTTTTTTTTTCATATACAAGAACTTATCAGACTAATGCTGTTCTTTGGTGCATCATTTCAATAAATCTGGTCACTGGTCTCAACAACCGTCCAGCTCTAGATCTACGGTCAGTCGCACCATCAACTACTGTCACTGTAGTAGTTACTGTAGCAGGTATGTCAGTGAGAGTGTCAGTAACAGGAGCCGGAAATGTCTCTGGGCAAGCCGTCAGGACTGCTGAGCAACCAGAGTCTGCTGAACTGCTGTCCGTCAACGCAGGTCCTGTGGCTCCTTCCAGCACGGTGCCCTCCACCTGCTCAGCATCCTCCACATCTGTCTCACTGCCTGCTCCCAAAGGTAGGTCAGATACCCACGCTCTTGTTCTAAACTCTGCTGAGTCAGAAATAGCATCACTGATGGCTGACCTCCCAGCACTTGGGTCAAGTGAACTTGATGTTTGAGATAGTACAGCCTCCTCCTGGTCATCATGGTTGTCCTCAGGTAGAGGCAGAAAGTTTACTGGCATTATCAGATTGCGGTGGACCACTTTTACTTGGCCTGTAGTGGGATTCTGGATCCTGAAAGTGTGGTTCTCATCATCTTTTCCAATCACCACATACACCGTGCTATCCCAGCGGTCAGCAAGCTTCCTTTTTCCAGGTCCTCCTTTGTTGGCCAGCAGCACTCTGTCGTTCACTTCCACAAGTACACCACGTACTCTCCGGTTGTATAGCTCAGTGTGACGCTGGAGCTGTTTAGTTGCCGTTGACTGGGCTACAGCCATAGCTTCTCTCATGTCCTTTCGTAGTGACTCCACGTAGCGATCATAGTCCACCACCTCCGGATCACTGAGCACTGAACCAAAGATGACGTCCACCGGAAGACGTGGCACCCTTCCAAACATGAGCAGGAACGGAGCATATCCTGTCGTCTCATGCACGGTACAATTGTAGGCAAATGTCAGAGATTTCAGGGCCTCAGGCCAACGATGTTTAGCTCTTGGTGGCAATGCTCGAATCATGTTGCCTAGAGTCCGGTTCATTCTCTCACATGAGCCATTACCCATAGGGTGATAAGGTGTAGTGTGGGACTTTTGCACGCCTGCCACATTCAGTAACTCTGCAATAAGCAAACTCTCAAAAGTGGCCCCCTGATCGGAATGTAGTCGCTTGGGAAACCCATAGATGCTGAAATAATTGTTCCACAGCTGGTGTGCGACTGCTTTAGCTGACTGATTGGGGCACAAGAAAGCGTGTGCCATCTTTGTGAAGTGGTCAGTAGCTACTAACACATCCAGTGAACTGTTTGAAGAATCCTCAGCAGTCCAGAAATCAATACTGACAAGTTCAAGAGGTTCAGAGGTCCTTATGTTTTTCAAAGGAGCTCTGGCTTCTGGCTCTGGCGACTTGCTGACAACACATCGTCTGCAGTGTTGTACATACTCAGTAACATCACGCACTAGGCCAATCCAATAAAATCTCTGTCTCGTCAAGTACAGGGTCCGTTGCTGACCCTGATGACCAGCCTCATCGTGAACACCTTGTAACACCTTCTGGCGCAGTGAGCGTGGGACCACAAAAAGGTAGGACTTTTTCTTTGTGACAGGGTTTTTAGCTACCCGTTGCAGGACTCCATCTCTCAATACAAGCTTTTCCCAGCCTTTCAAAAGCTTGAGGACTTCTGATGACTCCTTGACACGTTCTCTTCTGGAAGGTCTCCACTTTCTCTCTACAAAGAACATCACCCTACTTAGAACTGGGTCATTTCTCTGTTTCTCCTGCAACACTTCAAGTGAGAGCACCTCAGAGTTGACCTGTGGGGTTGTTAGAACAGTCTGTGAGAACTGTGGCAGGAGAAGAGCATGCGGGTACACCACAGGACCACTCTCACTGCATCCCTGGAGCACAGCAGCAACCTCCAATGATGATACTGCTCCTGTCTTAACAACTGCCACACCCTGAGAAATCTGTTGGTCACACTCAGCTACTTCAGGCGGGTTAGCTGACCAGCGAAACACCTCTTGGACTCCATTAGCACCAACTACTGCAGCCTCTGCCAGCAGCTCGTCATAAGGCACTCTCGTCAAACGGTGAGGCATACTAGGCTGTACGAAGGGCTCTCTGCTAAGGGCGTCAGCCACCACATTCTTTGATCCAGGAATGTACTTGATGTTGAACTGGAATGGCGCCAACTTAGCGATCCACCTCTGCTCACACGCGTCCAGCCGAGCCTTGGACAGGATGTAGGTTAGCGGATTATTGTCCGTCCACACGGTGAATTGATGGCCTCTCAACCAATGATGGAACTTGTCACACACTGCCCATTTTAATGCGAAGAATTCTAGTCGGTGTGCAGGATATTTGGATTGGGCATAACTCAGCGATTTACTTGCAAAAGCAATCGGTCTGGCCGTTGAACCACCTGCAGGCACTTGTGACAGGACTGCACCAAGTCCGTCGGTAGAGGCATCCACAGACAGGAGAAAGGGCTCACTGAAGTTTGGGTGGGCCAGCACCACACGATCTAGCAAAGCCCACTTCAGTTGATGGAAAGCCTGCTGACAATCTGCAGTCCAATCTTCAGCACGGAGCTGTTTGCGGATTTGGCGGCGTTTTCTCCCACCTCCACGCGGACCTTTAGAGCATGAGATTAGCCGAAACAACGGTTTGGCTATGGCAGAACACCCTTCAATAAACTGCTGGTAGTAGACTACCATGCCAAGAAAGGAACGGATCTTCTTCTGAGAGGGAATATTTGTGCCAATTTCCATAAGGTCAGACTCTGTGATGGTGGTGATAGCAGTCACTTTATCAGGGTCAGACTGGATCCCATCTATGCTGATGATATGACCAAGAAACTTCACTGACCTCCTCAGAAAGTGACATTTCTTTGGGGCGAGCTTTAGGTTATGGCTCTGGAGTCTCTGGAAGACCATGTGCAGACGCTCCAGCGCTAGGTCTTCTGTTGGAGCAAACACCAGGACATCATCCAGATAGCACAACAAGCTCATGAAGTTCTGGTCACCGAAGATGTTTAGCATCATTCTCATGAATGTGGCGGGACTATTACAGAGTCCTTGAGGCATCCTATTATACTCATACAATCCAAAAGGCGATGAAAAGGCAGTGTACTTTCGGTCAGCTTCATGCACTTCCACATTGTAATAGCCAGAGGTCAAATCCATGGTTGAGAAAAAGGCATTGCCCCCCAGGGCTGCTAGAGCATCAGCTGGATGAGGGAGTGGGTGAGCATCCTTGACAGTGCGTGCATTGATCCATCGGAAATCATTACAGATACGTAGGTCACCCGACTTCTTCCACACGATCACTAATGGAGATGCAAACTCACTGCTAGACTTTCGTATGATGTCACGCTCTTCCATCTCATCCAATGCCTCTCTCAATTTTTCATACTGGGTTGGTGGTATGCGCCTACATGGCAATCGAAATGGTTTCTCATCCATGACTCTGATGCGATGTAGGAAACCAGTGGCTTTACCACAATCCATCTTGTCCCTTGAAAAGATTGATTGGTATTGAACAATGAGCTCAGCCAGCTTAGCCTTATATTCAGGGGCAACGTCACATGACTCAATGTCCACATCCGACAGCCCCAGTCCTCTTAGCCTTGCCTGAGGGGTGTCAACTGTGCTCGGTGCCACAAGGTGAGGATGATCTGGTAAAGTCGAGTCCTCTGAGACGAGGCTGTGTTTTGTACTGTTGTCCAACGGTACTTGAACTTGTTGTTGGATGTCGAGTTGGGAACCAGCAAACATCTCCACTGAATCACAAGTACTCACATCCGCCAACTTAGTATTACGTCTCAAAGTAACCAGCTTGTCTGATGGATTAATGACCTTTAATGGGAGCCACCCATCTGCTCTCAGGATTGACACCGACCTCCCCACCAAGACTGTTCTCGGTTTAGATCTGGCGGTTGTTGGCTCCACGACAACAGTACATCCAGCCAACAGATTATTCACCTGTGGCAACTTGCCCCAAATCAGATGCTCTGTCATGGGTTCAAGAGTAACAGCTCGCTTGATTTTGATAGTTCCAACTGCATAATGGGCGTCTGAATCGGCAGCTTCCACCCTTGCCAACAAATGTAGCAGTTTCTGCTCTGCATCACTACTGTCACAGAGTGCTGTGGGGCCTTGGTCCTGGATGTCTTGCTTCAGCTTAAACCTGTTAATAATGTATTTCAACAGGTTACTGCCAACAATCAGTTCTTCATTCTGGTTCTCAACGATCAATGTTGGGACAATCACTTTGTAATCATAAAGATTCATCTCCAGATCGCACATGCCAGAAGGTAATGTCCTGGACCCCCCACATCCAATCAACACAGTGGCTGTCGGCTCAAGGGCTGGGCTTCTTAAAACATCCTGCTGTAACAGCTGAGGTATTACTTTAGAGCTCAGTGTGCACGCCATCGACCCGCTATCCAGCAAAGCTCTGACCGTAACCACTCCTCCCAGTGTCACATTTTCATAAAACAAGTTGTCATGTTGTTTGAGTCTCTGAATGTTTTGGATTATTGGTGTATATCCCATTTTTCTCACTTCACATGCACTTTGACATATAGACTCCATGTCATTTTCAACATTTGCAACAGGGGGATCACTTTTAGGCCCAACACTTGTCCCCACCACATGCAGGCCAGTCAGTTTTCCTGAAGCTGCACCACCTGCTTATCGCTCCCAGGCTTCCTCACCACAGTCCTTGGACACTCTGCTCGGATGTGGTCAGGTGCAAAACAGCTGAAGCACAGATGGTTGGACCTGCAGTGGTACTGAGTAGTGTGTCCACCATCGTTGCACACAGCACAAGGTAAGGCAGGCTTTACTTTCGTCGGCTGGTCCCTCTGGGTGTGTACATTGAACCTTCTTTGAAAATTGTGCTGCTGTGGCTGCTGCTCCAGCACACGTTCAAGTAGAGCGATGACCTGGTCCAGGCGGTCTGGCGAGCTCTCAGCTGTCTTCCCAATAGCAGCAGCTGTAGGTAGTACTTCAGTACGGAGTGTCGCACTCTGCACAGACGAGGTGACTTCCTGGTGCTGGGAAGACAGGATGCTTGACATTTTGTGTTTGGTTAGTCGCTTGCGATTTCTGCAATTCTCAACAAGCTTCTCGTGAATTTCAGCCACTGTCCAATCTTTCAGCTGCTTACATTTGAATATGAGCGACAGTTCAGGATCAGGGCAGTTCTGGATAAACATGGCAGCTAGATCACCAGACAGAGAGTCAAAAGCCTTATTTTGTCTCTTTAAAGAGTCCTCTGTCATGTCCAAAGCTTTGTTAAGTCTCAGCCAATAGTCAAAGGGATGTTCGTCAGGGTGGGGCACCGTAGCATAAAAGTCTGCTAAGGGCAAGCTAGAGGACATAGTATCACTGAAGTGCTGCTTCAGTATCTCAAAAATGGGCTCAGGTCCTGTAGTCAGATTTAAAACTGGCTTACTGCGTATGCCAACTTTAACTACTTCATGTGCCCTCCCCACCAGCTTAGACATCACCTCATCAGCCTGTTCAGCCACAGGGATGTCTTTCTTTCTCATATAAGTTAACATCATAACCTCCCACTCTTGGACTGAACATGAATCATGATCCCCTTTAAAACTCACAGGTTCTTTCACATCAGGGCGAACAATGACATTTAACATGGTAGACTCGTTAGCTGTAGCTCCAACCACCCCTGGACCCACTGTATTACTCAAACGGGTCTCAATGCAAGCTGCAATACTTTCACCTATTGAAACTCCAATTCGTGAAGCTATGTCACTCAAAAGTCTACCATCAACTTCACACTGTGGAGCATTAACAGTGTCATTAACTCTTTCACCCACATAAACAAAATTTGATTTTGGTGTGGATGCTTCTGGGGTATTCAAATACAAACCCCTACCTCTGGCAACTGCAGGCATAGGAGTAAACATTTCAAACCCCCTCCCCCTACCAAAATAATTATTGCTTGCCATAACTCAGCCCTTAATGATCAAAAGCAACAAAAAACAAAAAAATATATATATATAATAATAATTTTCAGTTATTATTATTAATTATTATTATTATTAATTATTATTAATTTGATCACTTACAAATTAAACACGAGCAAAAGTGCACCTTCAACAAATCAACAAGAAAAACCTGAATGAAAAAGCTGTAAAAACATTAAAACTTATTTTGTCTCAAAGTGCCCCTCCTCCTTCAGAGAGCGCAGCGCAGAGAGAGAGAGAGAGAGAGAGAGAGAGAGAGAGAGAGAGAGAGAGAGAGAGAGAGAGAGAGAAAGAAAGAAGAGAAAAAAAGACCTCCTGTATCATAGTGCAGCCACAGCGCTCAATCAACACAAAACGGTTAAAATGAATTAAAAAAAATAGCTCCACACTTTCAGACTGGCCACTGCACTACCAGACTGAGCAGCGAAGAATCCACACGGGGCTGCGGTACCGGCCGGGTCTGATGAACGGGACAGATGCGCGCGCAGCCACCAACTGCCGCGGCTCCAGGGTGTAGACGCAGCCCACCAACTGCCGCGGCTCCAGAAAGTAGAAGAACGGGTCACAGGCACCAATGTAACCTCATCAAATGGTGAATTCGTTCAGAATAAATCAGGTCTGCGTTGTGTTATTAAGGACCAGGAGACAGGATGAGGTGAAACGTTGTTTATCTGTACAGAACAGAATATGGACTGATCATAAATCAGGTTCATCACAGCGGGTACAGCACCTCATGCCCATCTCGTATGAACTGGCCAACTGCCGTATTTACAACATTAATATTAAACAGAAATACAAATAAATAAAATAATGTGTACCTGTACAGAACAGAATATGGACTGATCATAAATCAGGTTCATCACAGCGGGTACAGCACCTTATGAGGAAAATCATTTCATGTCAGCATCAAGCTAACATAATATTTTACTGGAGCGTTTAACTCAGTGGACCTACCTCATGCCCATCTCGTATTAACTGGCAATGAGATGTCTGTGTTCACAATATTTATAACCGCCAATCAGCCAGAGGGGGCGCTGTTTCACCCATTACACATGAACCTAAACTTGGAAGTAATGACAAGTGGAATTATATTCAATATTAACTATGTTACATATATATATATATATATATATATATATATATATATATATATATATATATATATATATATATATATATATATATATATATATATATATATATATATGAAAGAAACTGTCAGAGCTTCAGTACAGCAAGACTCCTTTCCCTGCTCTGCACATAGCAGATGTGAATTCATTACTGTCATGAAGTTTCTGTTTAGTCTCAGTAAAGGCAGCCTCCGAACGGAATTTCCTTTTTCTGATGTAATAACTGTTGTTCTTGGCCAGAGGTTGGTATTGCTTGTAAAAACATGAAATGATTGGAGGATGAAGATGAAGCAGTCTGCTCAGGTTCATCCCATCAGTCACTTTCACATAACTGCTCACATGTGTTTTCACGATGCATTCACTGTCTGGCAAGGCAGATAGGAACCTCAAAGAGAACTCATTGCCACTGACAGAAGTTTCTGAAGGAACAGTAGAGTACTGTGTAGTATTGTGTCTGGTTCTTCAAGGTAGCATTAGTTTTTCAGAATGTGTAGGAGGAGTCCATTTTATTTAAGTGTGTAAATGTCCTCTATAGTTATTAGAAAATTTAGGCATTTGGAGAATCCAAATCCTGAGCTGGAGAGCTGGCACTGAGAGCTCAGCTGTGGACTCAAATCAAAGAGAGTACCCACTGGCTGTGTTTCAGCCTCTTTATTAATCAAATTCATCATGAGGAGTGTGGAGGGGTGTTCCTGCAGGACAGGGAGGTCGCAGGATGGATGGATGGATGTCAGACGGGTTTCAGACTCTTTGGGTTTTATTCTGTCATGGTCAGGGTGTAAACAGGTTGTAAATAATCCCACAGGTAGTGCATGCAGTCTCCTCTCTCCTGTCAGTGGAACTCTGCACAAATGGAGGACTTCACTCCCATAAAGCATCAGCGAATGAGCAGCCCTGACTGGTCCTGTCAGCCCAGCACCACTCCACAGATGTGAAATGGGCTGATAGGCTCCCAGAGGAGAAGCAGGGAGGGTGAACGTGTGTGTGTGTGTGTGTGTGTGTGTGGGGGGTGGGGGGGTAGTTGTAGGTGTTGGGTGGAGGGTGTCAACTGGGGCAAAAAGAGCAAGGATCAGCACTTGATAATCTCACTCCCTTTTTATTCTTGAAGCAGTAGCTCAGATCTCCTGAAGTGGGGTTCTGTGGAAAGGCTATGAACGGTCATTATCTCACCGGTCGTAGATAGTTCTTTAAATGACCTCGTTTCAGAGAAAAATATATAATTTACACTAGTTTGAGAAGCTAATACCTAATCTGAGCTTGGACATGACCAAATTTCTCAAACACCCAAAGGCTTTTTGTAAAAAGGACTATAGTAATTATAATCTCAAGGGAACAGATATATTTGTTATGCCACAATACAGGACTAGTTTAAAGATAGATCTACTTTAGTACAGGGAATAGGACTGTGGAATTGTTTGGAACTTGATATTAAAATTGCAAAGTCAATATCTATATTTAAGAAAATGATTAAAACAAAATTTCTGAACAAATATTCATAAATTGGTTTATATGCAAATTACTATTTATGGTTTTGTGTGAGAAATCATTTAATATCTTTTTTTTTATGCGATTGCTATTTGAGTTGATTGTTTGAATTAATTTTGTTTGAAGAAGGGGTAGAAATAATCAGATTTTTTTTCTTCTTCTGCCTCCTTTCATTTCATGTATTGTTTTGTTTTATAATGTGGTTTTGTAAATAATTTTCTTGTGTTTTTTAAATTTGAAATGAATAAATCTAATAAAAAAAGTGTGTTGCTGTTGTCTTAAAGCAACTCCAGTTCTAAAAATATTGTCGCAATTTATGCTAACTCTCAGCGTAAATCGTTACGCTGCTGTCAGTCTCACATGCTTTTTTTTTCAACAGAAGTGCTACTGCTATTTGTGTTTGCAAATATTTGTGAAATTTGATGTAAACTAACATTGTTTGTAAAACTGATGACAATGGAACAATTTAGCGAACAGCTTTAACTCCCACACAGGTTTGAGTTGTTTTGGACAACAGCAATTCAAAGTTTCACTCTCTCCAAACCGAGGTAGTTCAAAGAGCCGTCTACAACAGGTAAGATGCTTCCTTCTCAAAGAGCTACTGTTTAAAGCAGGGGTGTCCAGACTTTCTCAGCATGTGAGCTACTTTTGAAATGATCAAGTCAAAGTGATCTACCTACTATAAGGCCCCGTTTACACGAAAACAACCTGTGGAAAAACAATAGTGTTTTTTCAATGTTTATTGGAGGTAATAAACAAAAAATAAGCTGGTTTACATGAAAAATGCTGTAGTTTTCATGTCAGTCGGGTTGCCAGATAAGAAATTATGAACTATAGTACTGTAGTATTTATAAAGCAGTAGTACTGCGTGATACTCAGCTCAGTGATGTAGTATCATCAGCTTTAGGGTAAAAACTGAGTTAATAAATATGATCAAATAAATTATCTGAGGTTTTCTCAACCAACAAATAGTTTTTACGTTTCTCTGGTTAATCTTAAATTGAAGTCTTGAACTGTAATTTAATCCTAATTATTGTTCATTCCTGTGTCTGGTTTGTGATTTTTTTCAACAATATGCATAAACTTGAAATGCTTTAGTTAATATTATTACAATTTCCCATTGTATTATTAAATTATTTTAAATTTGACTCGATGCAACATATTATACAAATAAAATTAAGCAGCAAACTGACCAACACTACAACAGAGATGATATTTAGGCAGAAAAGAAGCTGGATTAAATCCCTGAAATTTTCATCCATCCATCCATCCATCCATCCATCCATCCATCCATCCATCCACCATCCATCCATCCATCCATCATCTTTTACCCGCTTCTTCCATTTTGGGTCACGGGGGTCGCTGGTGCCCATGTCCAGCAATCACAGTGCGAGGGGCGGGGTACACCCTGGACGGGTCACCAGTCCACCACAGGGCCCCTGAGCTTTTCAATCTCTTAAAACTAAAAATCCCATGTGGCTGATCTATTCCTGATTCTCAGTGAATTAGCATAATAAAACTGGTCACATAGAAAAGTTTTGATATAGCTATTTAATTAGCATTCACTATGCTTTATTTGACCAACTGTGCATTTTGTAGCACAAAAATATATATTTTTGGGAGGTTCAAGGTAGAAATTAGACAGTTTTTCATTTCCCATGTGACACATTCAATCAATAAAAGAGAAAATAACCAGTCCTACTAAATCAGCACAGACTACAAATATATATATATATATTTTTTCAATCTGACATGACTCAAAGTGATTTTCTCTCAATCCATTGGTCTTCTGCTCAATAAAAGTGAGAAAACCTTGAACATGTATATATCTATATATATAATTAATATATATTAATAATTTATATTTCATTAATATTTAATATATATTTATTTAATTTCCCTCTGGGATTAATCAAGTATTTTTGAATTAAATTGAATATATCACTCAGCATCCTCACTGACATTTTGGAAATGTGCTGCATCAGTTTCATCAGTTGGCTCATTTGGCTACACTTTGGGGAAACAAGTCATTAAATGCCTGTACAAATGTGTTTTTGGATTTGAAGCTGTGCTCAAGTCAAATTCATATATAGTTTAACCAAATATAGTCAAATAATAATTGAATAACACAGTATTAATACTTGGCTAAAATGAGAAAACTAAAATATTTTCACTGTTATTGAATTACCGTATTCGCCGTTGTAAAATACGCACCGGTGTTTAATACGCTTTGTCCAATTATTAACAATAAACAAGAAAAAATCGTACATAATACGCTTCGGTGTTTAATACGCATCATCGCCACCGTCAGCGCCTCATTTGCCCTGATTAAGATGGCGGCGACAGAAGCAAGCGAGTACGAAGATCTTCACAAGGAAACACGGTAAAAACAATTATTTCTTTGCGAGAAAAAATATATTTCTTAGCTGACTTCATAGCAGACGTGCTTCTGAGCTTAACGAAATGTTCAAATCAGCTGGATTAAAAAAAAAAAGTTCGCCGAATTTTAGGCAGGCGGTTCGGACCGGACGCTTTGTTTCTTTAAATTTAGCTAAATAAACGCTTAAAAAAAAATCTTACCTGACTTTATAGCAGACAGTCCCCTGAGCTCAACCAAATGTGAAATCAGCTGGATTTAAAAATCTGCGGTGTGGTTCTGTGTGTAGCTAACAGCTACATCCATAGCAAGGGGCAGGCAGCGACAGAGTCAGTCCGACCAGAGGAGGCTTTTTTCGGACACATGAGCTAGAAACGTCTGGAAGTGGCCCTCCTCTTCCTCTTCGCTCTCTGAGTCCTCTGCTGTTGCCCATAGCGCCCATAGCGGCCGAAACTGGTACTGCACCATTTTTGCCCAAAATGTAAAACGGTGAATCAGAGCAAAAAATGGGTCTAAAAATATGTGAAAAAATCCATAGATGATACGCTTCGGTGTTTAATAAGGAGGACATTCAAATGAGCAAAAAAAAAAAAAAAAGCGTATTATAGACCGGTTTTTATGGTAAATAGGGGCGGCACGGTGCCTCAGTTGGTAGAGCTGTTGTTGTCTCTCAAAGTGAAGGTTGCCAGATCAAATCCTGGTCGTGGACCTCTTTGGGTGGAGTTTGCTTGTTCTCTCCGTGTATGCGTGGGTCTTCTCTGTTCGGTTTTCTCAACAGAAACATGCATGTTAGGTTGATTGGTAACTCTGAATTGTCCCGAGGTGAGAGGGAATGTTTTTTTGTCTCGTTTGTCTCTATGTGTCCCTGTGATGGACTGGAGACCTGTCCAGGGTGTCCCTCGTCTCTCGCGCAGTGATGGCTGGATATGAGCACCAGTGACCCCCTTGATCCAAAAAAGAAGAAGCGGGTAAAAATGGATGGATTAATTTAGTTTAATAATAAAAAAATTTAAGACACCATTTTAAGTTGCCTGATAACGTTTCCTGTACTTTACATTTTGAATTAAAAAAATAAATAAATCCCTCTAATGTTGCAGACATCTCAGCGTTTTTTATTATTTTCAGAAACAGAAAAAGTCTAAAGGATTTGTAATGTCCGCAGATCTCCACCTATTTTAAATAATTTAAAAAACACACAGGTGCATAAAAAACAAGCACAGAACCCAACAAACATTATAAGACGTTAGTTATTCCACTTCGTTTATTTGATTAACTCTCAACCTAATCAACTTATGAGTAAAACTAATAAAAGCACTCTTATGTAAAAAAAAAAAATAACCCCAGTAATCAACATACTAGTGTTTTAAGTGTTGAGTTTACAAATAGTTCAATGAAAAGTAACATGTTTAATAAAGACAACTTAGAAAGGAACATCTGAGTGTTTTATTAGAATAAGAAAGTTAACACAGAGTAAAGTTTCCATGAGGAGTGACAGGCAGAGCTCAGGACAGTGTGGAGAACAACTGGTGGAGTGTGTGTGTGTGTGTGTGTTCAGTGTGTGCAGCTGTCTGAGGGTGCATGCACAAGTTGTGTTTTATTTTTTGTGTGACAACAAACAGATTGCAGACAGAAGCACACACACCTGCATGTACTGTACAAATTCACGCATGGCTACTTTCTGTACACACACAGAGGCTGTGTAGTCATGCAGCTACCGCACCCAAATTACATGTAAGCATTCATGTTATGTACATGTACACGTAGAAAGGACATGTGTCGTCTGACGACAGCTGTCCACCAGACCCCCTTGGGCTGAAGAGGGACAGGTGAGGGGCACAGGACAGCCGGGTCCTTCACAGTAGCAGGAGACAACCTCAGTCTTCATGAGTTACCGTAATTTCCAGACTATAGAGCGCACCTGAATATAAGCCACGCCCACTAAATAAATAAAAAATTGTACGTACATATATAGGCTGTACTTGTGTAAAAGCTGCATGTGTCCATGTTGTAACATGAGGAATTTACACAGAAAGATTTTAAAAACTTTTAATGAAATATGTACCAGTAACATACTATGTACACACATACGTACAGTATTTTCTGAACAGTACCTTTAACACAGCTGGTTAAAAAAATAAAAAAAAGCAGTAGCCTATAGGACCAGTCACTGGTCGCTATCTTCATTTCTCCTGTCTACTAAAAGCACTAAAGTCATCTTCTTCAGTGTAACAATTGAACAGCCTCAAATTTTTTTATCACACATGTCCTCAAAGAAAAACTACAAAAACTACATCCCCCCAGTGGACCAATGAAACAAAGTTCCACTGGTCCACTGTGACCTGTTCTGTAACTTAACTGGTCACATGTTTTAAACCTTTATTTATAGTCTTATTGAGTCATGAGAACCCAGCCCCAAGAGAGACGTGTACAGGGCAGCTGTGTGAGTGCCCAGGTGTTACGAGGCTAAATGTTTTGGCGGCAAGAAGCTCATTAACCCGTCCCCAAAAAAAATAAAAAAATCCATAAATTAACTGCAGCATTGTATATGTCACGGTGTTGAAAGTGTGTGGGGAAAAAGTAGTGGCTTATAGTCTGGAAACTACGGTAATTCCCTCCACTTTCATTTTATTCTGCATCCAAACAGGACACAACACTTTGGTGCTCACAGTACGCTTTCATTATGATAGTCATCAGTTTTAGCTTCATTGTCATCATCACCTTTAGCTTGGCAGATTAAAAACGGCAAATAAAACACAATAATGTCCAATATAAACTATTAACCAAATATTTACCACAGAAACAATCAACAGAAAGAAACATATCATGAAAGAAATCATCAGTGATGACTAAATACAACTAACACTTTACAAAAAATGCAAATGTTGATTTCATGTTCATATTTGTGCTTGTTCCTCTCACGATGTTCTAGGACGGTAGTGATTTTGTGTTGTTGGATTCATCGTGTTAGATTTAATTATTTATTTATTTTTACCTGGACTCTTTCTTTCGAGCACATAGGAGGGAAGAGAAGCACTGCAGGGAGCAAAATGGCAGTTGTTGGCTGGGGGGGAGGTAGAGGGGTCACGCTGCAGGGCCACACGACAAAAACAACCCCAACACACAAAGACGTGGAGTGTTCGACAAGTGCACTTACACAATGAACAAAAGTGTGTCACAAAAGAAAAGACGGGACGTTTTGTGCATGAGTGTGACAACACGTGCAGGCCAAAGGAGAAAATAAAATGTGATTGAAAATCCTTGCAGGGGAAAGCAATTTATCACACGAGTGACTTTGGAAACGTCTAAAAAAAAACTGATTTTTTTTTTTGTAAATTAAAGAGTTGACTTCTGCTTTTGACTCATTAAATTAACAAGAAAACTTTTGATAACGGCAAACAAAATGAAACCAGGCTTCCTTTCTTTATATGTGTGCACATATGTAATATGTATATACAGTATATGTGTGTTCTCAATCAGAGGGGCCTAAAGGAGCAAGAGAAAGTGCAACTGTTAAAAGAGGAGTTATGGGAATTGCATGAGGTATGTAAAGTCGAGGGAGGTTGATAGCTTTAATAAACAGGCCTCCCTCCATGAGGTTAGTCCTGAATTCTTTAGCTGCCTTGTAATGTTGAACTAAGGTAATCAAATTGTGCAGTCGGTAAGATAACATCATGATGTACTGAATCTTTCCTCGAACCAGTCAAGAGTTGGCCTGTGTCAGGCCTGAAGCTTCGTTCCTGCACTTAATTCAATTACATTCCCAATTTGTTAAATGGTCTGCTTGCATGTGTGTGTGTGTGTGTGTGTGTGTGTGTGTGGTTAGCAAAGGGTCAAAAGGAGCTGGTTGAATGAGTGGCTCCCTCTCAGGGCCGATGTGTCTGCAGTAATCTTCTCAGGGGCACATTAGAGGGCCGGGCATGTACTTTGCTTAATCAGGCATGTTTAGCGAAACACCAGAAGAGATGCGGCGCGAGGACACGGCCAAGTGGGCACACGGGTCGAGATGGAGAGGCCTCATTCACACACAAAAACGGCAGCACTCAGACCATGGCAGGCGGGAGATGATGATGGTGGGGACAGACACAGGCACCATGTCCTCAACACTAATGACCTGCTTTAGGGAGGAATGTGTAAAGAATACACTGTACTGATGTGATTTAATGTACTGTGGTAACATCGCGTTCGCCTGCCTGACCTCCTCATCCCTTCTAACCTCTTTCATTGTCTTGTCCCATATATTCCTCCTGGCTGTGCGTAACTTTTATCTTGAGCTTGCATTAAAAAAAAACACAAGTGTAGTTTTGAATATCTTAATAGATTTTAATGCACCTTAAATTTCTCTGATCCAAAAACAGATTGCTGCTTGAATTCTGAGATTTGTGCAGCGTTATCCAAGAGAAGGTTTAGCGTCATGAATGAACTTGTCTATACTGTTTCGTATCTGAAAACACACCTGCAGTGTGTGAGGTTAAGGCTGGACTTCCTCTCGTTGCTACTGCTCTTGCCAAAGTCTTGTAAAAAATGTTGTAGTTCTTGCACCTTTTCACAGCAACTGACCTTTTCTTGTAGACAGGCTGTTTTGCCTAACGTAAAAAAAAAAAAAGGAGAATCACTTGATGCTGTTACATTTTCTGTGAATGCAACCGTGGCCCAGTTGGACAGCAAACGCCACAAATCTCTTTGTAGATTTTTTTTTTTTCACCAAAAGGAGTTAGCAGGCATATCCCCCTGGATGAACCAGACCTCCATTAAAGTTTTTCATTGGAAGAGTTTGTTTCTTGTGGGGAAGAAGGGATTTTGAAAACAGAAGCAAAAAGAGGACAAAGCTTGAAACAGGCAGCTACTATTTCTGGAGTATTTCCTTTTATCTTTGTAATTGGGTCCAGCCTTCAATGACACATTGCCCAGTACAGTAAGTAAATCTGGCTCAGGTAAAGTACATGTGTTTTAGTATAAAATACCATCACAGTGTCACGGGGTTGGATTTAAATTTATTGAAAATTTACTGGTGATCTTGCATTTACGTCGTCTTGGTACATTCAAGTCTGAAATTTTGACTAGGAACTCCAACGCTGGCTTTGATTACCCAATCTTTAATGATCAGTTAACAGTAGAAGAAAGCATACAAAAGTTGTAATTACCAGTATCAGTACTCAAAACCAATACTTTTTGTTATGACATATAGTCCAGCTGCTGCAAGATAAAAACAACGGGTGCTGTGAAAGAACATCTACTGTATACTCTTCTAAACAAAACTTGATGGTTTGTTTCGTCTTAATGGCAAAATCTACCAGCACAAGTGAGACTCGGCGTCTTCATTCCGGTAACACTTTATGTACAATTTAAAGCTGCAACTACAGGTAGTCCCCGACTTACGAACGAGTTCCGTTCCTACGTGATGTCGCAAGTCGAATTTCGTCTAAGTCGGAAAATATGTCCAAACTGCACCTTATATGTACAGTACTGTATTTTACCAAGCACTTAGCCTATCCTAACACAGTACCCTACATAATTATCAAAAAACACATACATTTGGAGCCATAATGAAGGGAAAAAAGAGTTAATAACCTACTGGGAGCTGGTGAAGCCTTCCTCCGCCTGTTAGCATGTTAGCTCGTTGCTCAGCTGTAGCCTCTCTGCCTCGTAAACCTCCGGTCCAAACAAAGGTCTCCTGTACTTTTC
>JBBPBX010042425.1:0-28410 GCA_038048925.1 Garcialebias charrua
GACAAACTACAGACAAAGCATTTTGCCGCACAATGTCCTCTCTCTTTGGCTCAGATTTGTCCTGCATACTAGGATTATTTTTTATAATTTTGGCCTCAGGAGAGGGGTCCTGGCGAAGAAATCCTAGGGGCCCCTTGCGGAAAACAACACTTTGTTTTCCAGGATAAAAGATGTTCTTCTTCTGCATTTTGGCCTAGTATAGAGCAAAAAAGGGTAGATCATGCGTTAAAAAAAATCTGAAAACCTTTGAAATACATTTTTCACAAGAGCTCAACTGATTATTCAACGTACAGTACTGATACTGTAGTTCAAAAAGTTTCTATTTAAAGAAACCAGCAGATTGTCCTGCAGCAAGGAAACAAATATATTTTCTATTCTGTTCATTTAGCTCAAAAGGTGCTCAAAGTGCAGCTACAGACAGGAAGGACATAAAATATAATGATGTACAGTATCTGTTTTTATTTACTTGTACTGTAATCAGATATCAGTGTTTCAGACAGTGTACTCTCTCTGATATTATTATTATTTTAATTATTATTATTACATTTTGGCAAAGATTGAAACAGAATCTATGATTTTGAAAAAAATTCTGACTTTATCCTTACTCTAATAAAAAACACTGGACATAATCTGTGAATCAAACATAAAGTAATCCTGATCCTTAACAGTTAGTGTTTGTTAGGAAGTGTTGCAACACTTACTTTTTAAGAAATCACCATGGTCTTAATTCTGTTTTAGTGTAAAACACAGACACATAAACCACTCATAAAACCATAATAGTTTTATTACTGACCAACGCCAGACAAAGGAGCACACTGTGTGGTAGAAAGTAACGTTGTCATTAAATTAATATATGTTCGGTCGGAAAAACTCGATAAACATGTTTCATATATTTATGTTTCACCATCAGCATAACTTACCTTTAAAATGTGAAGGATGCATGTGAAGATCGCTGTTCTTTTGTTTGTTGTCTTCTTTCTCCGATTAAAAGTGGGAAATTTTCTTTTTCAAGGAAGCCGGGCAACAACAAACTGCGTCACGTCCGCTGCGTCACATCCGAACAGCGCCACAAGGGCTGTAGTGGCCGAAAATATATTACGTCCGTAGTGGTTTAACACTACCATTGGAAATGAATGGGAAATGGTTTAGGGCCGTTTATATAAACAAAACGCGATGCCCGCGCGGGGGCCAGTCACGTATAGGTGTAACGGACTGACATCAGGACGTGGGTTCGAGTCCCAGTCCTGGCAGCAATTTCTCAAGTAAATTAAATGTAGCAATGGGATAATTGAGCAAATGTACAAAACAGGTACAAAAGCATGTCAGAAATGCACCTGGAATAGGTGTGGTTACAGCTGTACAAAATAAAACACTACAAAGGTAAAGTTTATCATATCAAACTTTAATTAGGCAACTATTTTCCAAAAATTGAAATGAAGTACAGAATTCTTCCATAAAAAATATAAAAACATTCAGGACTTTCCTGAAAATACATTCATGGTATAGATAAAATACCAAAAAGACTGTGACCTTGCTATATAACATGTTTTCTTTCTGTGAAATATTTACATGTGAACTTCCCAGATTTACAGTATTTTCAGTTTTTTAATTTGCATAAATATATGAAGATATATTCGGTTTCCTCCCACAGACCAAAAAACATGCTTGTTAGGCTGATTGGTGACTCTAAATTGACCCTAGGTGTGAGTGAGAGAGTGGATGGTTGTTTGGTGTGAGTGAGACAGGTCCCTCTTGTAAATGAGTCCCCGTGACTCAACGAGGCTAGCCTGTATAAATAAAGGTTGAATGAATGAATGAAAAGATATAGAATAATAATAATAAAATAACTAAATAAACATCTCAATAGAACTATATGAGGAAAATACCAAAAAGACTGTGACCTTGCTATAACATGTTTTCTTTCTGTGAAATATTTACATGTTAACTTCCCATATTTACAGTATATACAGATTTTTTATTTGCATAAATATATGAAGATATAGAATATTAATAATAAAATAACTAAATAAACATCTCAATAGAACTATATGAGGTTTATTTTTTCCTCTCTGCCACCCATCTCTGTTTCTCTGCCTCATAAAAATGAGATTTGGAGAACTCCTCCCAACTCATCTCCCTGACCATACCCTGTGATTGATAAATGGACAGAACCTTTGATGGACAATATATATATTTTCCTGCCACACCAGGGAAACCAGTATGGATGTGTGGGCTGTTGGTCCCTGCTTCAGCTCCCTATGACAAAACCTGCACGGCCTGTTGGCTGAGATTCTGTTCTTTTTCTCTTCTTGCCATTTTTTTCCTCCACCCGTTTTTGTTTCCTGCAGTTCCCTTTGAAAGAAAGTTGTGGTAGAAAATTCCTCAAAGGACATGTTTGGATTGCAAAGTCCCTCAGCACCATAAGTACCATGAACCTTTTTTGAGCAGTAAAAGTAACGAACAGGTCCCTGAATGAAGAAAAAATGAATGGAGGAACCATCAGTCTCATAACGAGACTGGCTGTCCACAGGAAAGACAAGTCTTTGTCTGTCTTTTCTTCTGCTCGGGCTGTTGTTGCTGCTGCTTATTTAAAATGCCCTCCACAATTTTCTCTAACGAGTCCTGTGTAGGGATGGACAAAGCAGGTGCGTGTGGATTGAAGACAGTCTCAATGGTGGTCACAGACACACTGGTTGACTGACCGGTTAAAGTGTGCCACAGTTCCTGGGTTTCCACAAGTTTTTCAGGGCTTGTATTTAACGAAGAGCTGGTGTTCAGGAGCTTTGACAAGTGCTTCACATACCATGACATGTGAAGCTTGGGTGTTTCTGCAGCAAGCCATCAATCGCCTCTTTCATAGGTGGTGTCCAGCGTGTGTGATCCAACACAAAGACACGTCCACCGGTCTTTACTGGTCCAGTGCGGGCACTCCTTGGTGAGGATCGCAGAGGATGTGAAGTCTCTGAAACACAATAAGGTAAGTACAATTCATCAGTATAAGTTTATAAATTTCCTAAATTTAATCCAGAAATGTAAATACATAGCACTGTGTTTGCTCACCTGTTGTAGAAACTTGTCCCAACTATCACCCGAGGCCGGCCCACACCAGCAGAAACCACCTGTGGATGAGGACATCCATGAAGACATGGAAGGTTGTAGTTGTTTTTCAGCCGGGACATGATTTCATTTTCAGGTTTCCAAATGAAAAATGGGTGAAGCTGAAAGAAGTTGGGCGAGGGGAGCTCAGCCACTGTGTCTATGAGCTCAGGCTGCGGAGGATGACGCCAGAGGGAAATTGCATGTCCAAGATGACGTACAGGACGAGAGCCAGGCCACAGGACGAGATCTTGCAGCTCCGTCTTCATCCACAGTTTCTGGTGCCGAGAACAGTTCCAGCTGTTAATGTCATGGTCAGGTTGAGGCAGAGGAACAGCAAAGGGCGGCTGAGCTGAGGGAACTATCATAAAAAATAAAAATACATGGAATTAGGGTTCCATAAAAAAAAGACAGTTTGTGTTCCAAATATTAGCCACATTGTTTACAAAATATTTGACAGACAGCGTGGAAATGCTGTTAATAAAGCAAACTACTCAGTAAAAAAATTAATTGTTTTTTGTATGCAGTCAGTTCTTACCATCTTCAGCACTGTCCTCAAAGGAAAGGTCTCTGTGCAGAGGTGGAAGCTGCACTTGTGCTGGAATCTGAAAAGGAGCGTTATCTTTCAGTTACTTATTTCTTTATGGCTAAAGTATAATTTTAGACAACAGATGAAGTAGCTGTGAAAATTATCCAGATATTGCTATTTATGCAACAAATAGATATTTAAGGGTAAGTGTAAACAAACCTTTAAACAACTGTATTCTTTGCACTCTTTTTTTCCTTCAGTAGAAATGACAGCGGTGATGGAAGGGCCACGGGTGTTGCCAGGACTGTAAACAATCAGAAGAAAGTAAACAAATGATTTTATGTAGCCTAAAAATATTAAAGCAACTGATTTATTTTCAGTAATAAATTTTAAATTTCTTTACCGTTAACTGTTGAGGATTCCGATTCACCTGATGCGCCTGAACACCTGGACACCGTTGCAGTTGGACCTAAATAAAGATAATGTATCAGTCACTGTACGAATCACAATTTAACACAACAGATGGTGTTAGTGGAAACTCAAAAAGTTGTACTTTTATTCCTTCTGCTTATCAGACCTCTGAAAATATTTTTAAAGTAATTTCCAGAAGTGGGAAATGCAACAAACTACAAACAACTGACTACCTCTGTAGTCAGTCTAAGCAGGAGAAACAACAGCACTGAAGTGAACAAACATGTCAGCTGTTAGTAACTAGTATTGATTAAAAAAAAAGTAAACATGCAGAATGCTCACCAGCATTCAGGCTGGCACAATATCTCCATCAATTCATAGTCATTTGACTATTTAATGGTGGCAAACAGCAATAATGTAACAGGAACATGACCGGAACGTGGCCAGAACACAAGAACACAATAGGTCAAGGCTCAGTTTTGGAGGGTTATTCATCGTAAAAGAGAATAACACTCCAGTCCTGAAATCTCCTATTTTAAGAAAAACCTGTCTTCGCTCTGTTTGACACTGGGGTTCACTCTGTTTCCACTGATCCTGACACTGCGTACACAGAGACAAATATGGGAGAGAGACTAAACACAAGCAGATTATATTTTAGAATTTCATCAAGTGTAACTATAGTGTGCTTACTGCTGACTCAGGAGCTTACAGGGTGAGATGCTTAGCATTGCAGCCTCCAATTCTCCGTCTTCCTCCATCACTATGAGAAACCAAAAAATTATACAAAAATCAAGGATCAGTTTGGGAGGAATATACAATTTTTAAGGCAATTTTTGTCCTTTCATCTTAAAATTGTTAATACAACATTTTTAGTTGCTCACCCAGAGGTTTCTGTGGCACACTGGGTGTATGACTGGAGGATGATTTCTGTCTCTTGAGCAGGTACTGCTGCAGCTTCTTCATCCTGGTCCCAGGAAGGCAGCTCGTCTTTAGGATGAAGTCAGCATAACCATCTTCTCTACTGTCCCAAATGTCCTTCCATGTGCTCTTGGCCCGAGAGCCAAAACCAACCAGCTGGTCATCTTCACAAGGAGTTGCTGCGACGCTGTCTCTGCTGGCTTCGTAGTCCAGGGCATCTTGTATCTCCTTAAAACTGAGAGCATACTTGATAAAAGTCAGGAGGTTCACCTTGTTAAGGCTCTCTGTGATACAGATACCGGCTTCCTCCTCCTTTTGCAGGTTTTTGATGAGGTGCAAAGTGTAACCCACATCATTTTCTAAAAGCCACTGGAAAGACTTCCCTTTGTATTTGCCAAATTGGAGGTTGTAGTCTCCCAGCACTTCTAAATCATCTGTGACATCCCCTCCTCTTTGACGAACTACAGACAAAGCATTTTGCCGCACAATGTCCTCTCTCTTTGGCTCAGATTTGTCCTGCATACTAGGATTATTTTTTATAATTTTGGCCTCAGGAGAGGGGTCCTGGCGAAGAAATCCTAGGGGCCCCTTGCGGAAAACAACACTTTGTTTTCCAGGATAAAAGATGTTCTTCTTCTGCATTTTGGCCTAGTATAGAGCAAAAAAGGGTAGATCATGCGTTAAAAAAAATCTGAAAACCTTTGAAATACATTTTTCACAAGAGCTCAACTGATTATTCAACGTACAGTACTGATACTGTAGTTCAAAAAGTTTCCATTTAAAGAAACCAGCAGATTGGCCTGCAGCAAGGAAACAAATATATTTTCTATTCTGTTCATTTAGCTCAAAAGGTGCTCAAAGTGCAGCTACAGACAGGAAGGACATAAAATATAATGATGTACAGTATCTGTTTTTATTTACTTGTACTGTAATCAGATATCAGTGTTTCAGACAGTGTACTCTCTCTGATATTATTATTATTTTAATTATTATTATTACATTTTGGCAAAGATTGAAACAGAATCTATGATTTTGAAAAAAAATCTGACTTTATCCTTACTCTAATAAAAAACACTGGACATAATCTGTGAATCAAACATAAAGTAATCCTGATCCTTAACAGTTAGTGTTTGTTAGGAAGTGTTGCAACACTTACTTTTTAAGAAATCACCATGGTCTTAATTCTGTTTTAGTGTAAAACACAGACACATAAACCACTCATAAAACCATAATAGTTTTATTACTGACCAACGCCAGACAAAGGAGCACACTGTGTGGTAGAAAGTAACGTTGTCATTAAATTAATATATGTTCGGTCGGAAAAACTCGATAAACATGTTTCATATATTTATGTTTCACCATCAGCATAACTTACCTTTAAAATGTGAAGGATGCATGTGAAGATCGCTGTTCTTTTGTTTGTTGTCTTCTTTCTCCGATTAAAAGTGGGAAATTTTCTTTTTCAAGGAAGCCGGGCAACAACAAACTGCGTCACGTCCGCTGCGTCACATCCGAACAGCGCCACAAGGGCTGTAGTGGCCGAAAATATATTACGTCCGTAGTGGTTTAACACTACCATTGGAAATGAATGGGAAACGGTTTAGGGCTGTTTATATAAACAAAACGCGATGCCCGCGCGGGAGACCGGGGTTCGATTCCCCGACGGGGAGCATTAAAAGCATGCTTTTAATGGCCATGCTCTTAATCAACTCAAGCCTTCATGGTTTCTATCCGGCTTCATAAAAGATCACGGGGAAAAAACTCTCGTATTTTATCCGAGTAAATGTGCCGACACATGCTTGCCACGCACGTTGATTCCACAAGAGCCATGCAACCACAGATTATATACTCCAATGCATTGGCCGGGAATCGAACCCGGGTCACCCGCATGGCAAACGAGAATTCTACCACTGAACCACCAATGCACCTGTTTGCAATGGTATGCACACACGTGACTGTGCATTAGTCAAATCTCTAGAATATCTGCTTGCCTTCATTAGTACTGGAAACGATTCAGAAAAGCACAGTGAAACTGAAATCAAACAACCTTTTGTATATTACGAGGGTTCATTCACATTGCCAATACAGTAGACTTTAACATGGATCCACTCATGTACCAAGCTATGCCACTGCAATCACAAGGGAGAGAGAAAAGCCAATTTTATTGCCCATCTTTTCTTGTTTGATGGCAATGCTTTGCCTTCACTTGATTTTATTGTCTATCATCTCTGTTCATGAATGGGTACGGCAGGTATCATTATAGGCTGACAACGCCTGTCCTTCTGGTGCAAGTTTTAACTAAAGACTACATTTCCGAGGAACTACATTTTCAGTATCAAAACCATAACATACATGCAATCAAATTTTAGCCCTGGATAGTAGGAACTAAATTTGAACACTCACTCAACTATGGACTCATTTTATGTGGCAACGTAATTGCTTGACACTGCTTTTTGGGATATTGACAACGGTTTCTGTTTCTCGCTTAGGGTATTTAGAACTTGAGCAATTTTATCTTACCGGTACTTTCTTCTATTGCTGGAGAACATAACATTATTTCACTTGTAACCATTGCATTTTTGTCAGCAAAGAATACAATAAAACACACTGTAGGATTATAGACTGAAGAACAAACCATGTTTAGCATGGTCCTACTGTGACCAAATCTGCAGGAGAACCAGAACAAGCTCATATGTTTCATTCCAGGCCCACATTTCAACAGAAGAGTGCAATGTTAAAATTGTGTCTGTGGCACATAAGGGTTTTGGACTTTTAAGTTGAAAGTATATTCAGGTTTGTTGCTAAAAGCGTTCAATGAACAATGCTCTCTACCAAAATGAAGTACATTCAGATGCCTATGGAAGGAGAAAGCAATGTCACTGCCTGGCAGAATTGCAGTTTATTGTAAAGTGTGACACATACAGTTGCATACTTGAGCTGTACTCAAGCCATTTCTTGGCTTTTCCAAGAAAGCATTGCCTTGTGAGTTACATAAGCTTGAAACGGGTGTAAAGTATTGGGAAGTCTTGTTCAGTCATTTGCATGTTCTGAGTTGTTAGGTTCCTATTTTCATTGTGCCATTTCTTCATGGTGTGGGTTTCATGGGTTCTTGTCTGTTGTGGATTTCCTTGGGATTGTTGCTAAGGCATAGTGGTATTCTTTATCTAGTGAAGATTTTGAACTGCCTGACAACAGAGCTTTAAAAGCATACGATGGTTTTGTCCATGCAATCTGAGTGAGTTTTTGCAACCTTTTCCCGTGAAGTTTTTGTGTTCCAAAAGCATAGATGAAGCATGCATGGCAAAAGAAAAAAAAAAGAAATTGTCATTAGAAAAACTACCGTGACGTGTCCTCGTTAGTATAGTGGTGAGTATCCCCGCCTGTCACGCGGGAGACCGGGGTTCGATTCCCCGACGGGGAGCATTAAAAGCATGCTTTTAATGGCCATGCTCTTAATCAACTCAAGCCTTCATGGTTTCTATCCGGCTTCATAAAAGATCACGGGGAAAAAACTCTCGTATTTTATCCGAGTAAATGTGCCGACACATGCTTGCCACGCACGTTGATTCCACAAGAGCCATGCAACCACAGATTATATACTCCAATGCATTGGCCGGGAATCGAACCCGGGTCACCCGCATGGCAAACGAGAATTCTACCACTGAACCACCAATGCACCTGTTTGCAATGGTATGCACACACGTGACTGTGCATTAGTCAAATCTCTAGAATATCTGCTTGCCTTCATTAGTACTGGAAACGATTCAGAAAAGCACAGTGAAACTGAAATCAAACAACCTTTTGTATATTACGAGGGTTCATTCACATTGCCAATACAGTAGACTTTAACATGGATCCACTCATGTACCAAGCTATGCCACTGCAATCACAAGGGAGAGAGAAAAGCCAATTTTATTGCCCATCTTTTCTTGTTTGATGGCAATGCTTTGCCTTCACTTGATTTTATTGTCTATCATCTCTGTTCATGAATGGGTACGGCAGGTATCATTATAGGCTGACAACGCCTGTCCTTCTGGTGCAAGTTTTAACTAAAGACTACATTTCCGAGGAACTACATTTTCAGTATCAAAACCATAACATACATGCAATCAAATTTTAGCCCTGGATAGTAGGAACTAAATTTGAACACTCACTCAACTATGGACTCATTTTATGTGGCAACGTAATTGCTTGACACTGCTTTTTGGGATATTGACAACGGTTTCTGTTTCTCGCTTAGGGTATTTAGAACTTGAGCAATTTTATCTTACCGGTACTTTCTTCTATTGCTGGAGAACATAACATTATTTCACTTGTAACCATTGCATTTTTGTCAGCAAAGAATACAATAAAACACACTGTAGGATTATAGACTGAAGAACAAACCATGTTTAGCATGGTCCTACTGTGACCAAATCTGCAGGAGAACCAGAACAAGCTCATATGTTTCATTCCAGGCCCACATTTCAACAGAAGAGTGCAATGTTAAAATTGTGTCTGTGGCACATAAGGGTTTTGGACTTTTAAGTTGAAAGTATATTCAGGTTTGTTGCTAAAAGCGTTCAATGAACAATGCTCTCTACCAAAATGAAGTACATTCAGATGCCTATGGAAGGAGAAAGCAATGCCACTGCCTGGCAGAATTGCAGTTTATTGTAAAGTGTGACACATACAGTTGCATACTTGAGCTGTACTCAAGCCATTTCTTGGCTTTTCCAAGAAAGCATTGCCTTGTGAGTTACATAAGCTTGAAACGGGTGTAAAGTATTGGGAAGTCTTGTTCAGTCATTTGCATGTTCTGAGTTGTTAGGTTCCTATTTTCATTGTGCCATTTCTTCATGGTGTGGGTTTCATGGGTTCTTGTCTGTTGTGGATTTCCTTGGGATTGTTGCTAAGGCATAGTGGTATTCTTTATCTAGTGAAGATTTTGAACTGCCTGACAACAGAGCTTTAAAAGCATACGATGGTTTTGTCCATGCAATCTGAGTGAGTTTTTGCAACCTTTTCCCGTGAAGTTTTTGTGTTCCAAAAGCATAGATGAAGCATGCATGGCAAAAAAGAAAAAAAAAAGAAATTGTCATTAGAAAAACTACCGTGACGTGTCTTCGTTGGTATAGTGGTGAGTATCCCCGCCTGTCACGCGGGAGACCGGGGTTCCATTCCCCGACGGGGAGCGTTAAAAGCATGCTTTTAATGGCCATGCTCTTAAAGGGGACCACACATGCAAAATTCACTTTTTAATGTTTTTTTACTAAACTTTGGGTATTTACTTCATAAAAAAACAGTCCTTGTGCCAAAAAAATGCACCCAGTGGTTTATTTACTCTAAGTAGATTTATTTATTTTTGATAAATACACCAGGATTCACACTTCCTGCATTTATTGACGTCACAAGCCGCCAGCCAATCAGATCAAACCTGAGTCCAGCCCCTCACCTAGCAACCCCTGGTTAGGCTCAACCCACTTCTGTATTAAACACATGACTGTTGTTTTTCATGATTTCATCTCATCTTTTGTTTATATGTTCTTAATTTCATGTGTACAGCACTTTGTTGCAGCTGTGTTTTTTTAAATGGCTTTATAAATAAAGTATAATTGTTATTTTTATGTTTTAGTTCAATTTTTAGTGTATTTGCGATCGCTGCCAACGCGCAGCCGGCAAAAATTAAACGAGCGGACCACAGGCGGAAGGACCGGGTTCGACGGGACCCTCTTCCGGCGCGATGGAGCGGAGCTTCAACTGTACAGCCTTGCAGCAGCCTCGCAGCAGGCTCGCAGCAAGAGGACCTTCTCCTTACAGATTAATTTACGGGAGACACTTGGTGAACTTTGTGTTGTCTTCACTGGAACAGCGATAACTCCCAAAATCTCATCGCGTGCAACGAGCGGAGCTGGCGAAAACCGGAAGAGGAACAAGCTAACATTAGCTTCGGATTCGGGTGGTCTAATGCTAAAAGGAGCAGCAAACTGCGGCGCGCTCAGACGGGTTTCGGTAAGTTATCTTAAGCTAACACTAACAGTAAGTCAAATGAGTAATAAAAAAAGAGCTAATTTTAAAACAACAACACATTACAGATACTGGCTGTTACAGAGGGCGTGAACAGATCGTTGAAGGGCGTGGACTTCAAGAAACCGGTCGTTCAAAACGAAAGTTAAAAATGGCAGAATTAAAAAGGGTATAATTGATTATCTAATAATTATTTTGTGCATTAAATTGAAGGAATATGGTCTGGATATCCCACAGAAATACCATAAAAATTTAAAAAATACATCTGAGGTCCCCTTTAATCAACTCAAGCCTTCATGGTTTCTATCAGGCTTCATAAAAGATCACGGGGAAAAAACTCTCGTATTTTATCCGAGTAAATGTGCCGACACATATTTGCCACGCACGTTGATTCCACAAAAGCCATGCAACCACAGATTATATACTCCAATGCATTGGCCGGGAATCGAACCCGGGTCACCCACATGGCAAATGAGAATTCTACCACTGAACCACCAATGGACCTGTTTGCAATGGTATGCACACACGTGACTGTGCATTAGTCAAATCTCTAGAATATCTGCTTGCCTTCATTAGTACTGGAAACGATTCAGAAAAGCACAGTGAAACTGAAATCAAACAACCTTTTGTATATTACGAGGGTTCATTCACATTGCCAATACAGTAGACTTTAACATGGATCCACTCATGTACCAAGCTATGCCACTGCAATCACAAGGGAGAGAGAAAAGCCAATTTTATTGCCCATCTTTTCTTGTTTGATGGCAATGCTTTGCCTTCACTTGATTTTATTGTCTATCATCTCTGTTCATGAATGGGTACGGCAGGTATCATTATAGGCTGACAACGCCTGTCCTTCTGGTGCAAGTTTTAACTAAAGACTACATTTCCGAGGAACTACATTTTCAGTATCAAAACCATAACATACATGCAATCAAATTTTAGCCCTGGATAGTAGGAACTAAATTTGAACACTCACTCAACTATGGACTCATTTTATGTGGCAACGTAATTGCTTGACACTGCTTTTTGGGATATTGACAACGGTTTCTGTTTCTCGCTTAGGGTATTTAGAACTTGAGCAATTTTATCTTACCGGTACTTTCTTCTATTGCTGGAGAACATAACATTATTTCACTTGTAACCATTGCATTTTTGTCAGCAAAGAATACAATAAAACACACTGTAGGATTATAGACTGAAGAACAAACCATGTTTAGCATGGTCCTACTGTGACCAAATCTGCAGGAGAACCAGAACAAGCTCATATGTTTCATTCCAGGCCCACATTTCAACAGAAGAGTGCAATGTTAAAATTGTGTCTGTGGCACATAAGGGTTTTGGACTTTTAAGTTGAAAGTATATTCAGGTTTGTTGCTAAAAGCGTTCAATGAACAATGCTCTCTACCAAAATGAAGTACATTCAGATGCCTATGGAAGGAGAAAGCAATGTCACTGCCTGGCAGAATTGCAGTTTATTGTAAAGTGTGACACATACAGTTGCATACTTGAGCTGTACTCAAGCCATTTCTTGGCTTTTCCAAGAAAGCATTGCCTTGTGAGTTACATAAGCTTGAAACGGGTGTAAAGTATTGGGAAGTCTTGTTCAGTCATTTGCATGTTCTGAGTTGTTAGGTTCCTATTTTCATTGTGCCATTTCTTCATGGTGTGGGTTTCATGGGTTCTTGTCTGTTGTGGATTTCCTTGGGATTGTTGCTAAGGCATAGTGGTATTCTTTATCTAGTGAAGATTTTGAACTGCCTGACAACAGAGCTTTAAAAGCATACGATGGTTTTGTCCATGCAATCTGAGTGAGTTTTTGCAACCTTTTCCCGTGAAGTTTTTGTGTTCCAAAAGCATAGATGAAGCATGCATGGCAAAAAAAAAGAAAAAGAAATTGTCATTAGAAAAACTACCGTGACGTGTCCTCGTTAGTATAGTGGTGAGTATCCCCGCCTGTCACGCGGGAGACCGGGGTTCGATTCCCCGACGGGGAGCATTAAAAGCATGCTTTTAATGGCCATGCTCTTAATCAACTCAAGCCTTCATGGTTTCTATCCGGCTTCATAAAAGATCACGGGGAAAAAACTCTCGTATTTTATCCGAGTAAATGTGCCGACACATGCTTGCCACGCACGTTGATTCCACAAGAGCCATGCAACCACAGATTATATACTCCAATGCATTGGCCGGGAATCGAACCCGGGTCACCCGCATGGCAAACGAGAATTCTACCACTGAACCACCAATGCACCTGTTTGCAATGGTATGCACACACGTGACTGTGCATTAGTCAAATCTCTAGAATATCTGCTTGCCTTCATTAGTACTGGAAACGATTCAGAAAAGCACAGTGAAACTGAAATCAAACAACCTTTTGTATATTACGAGGGTTCATTCACATTGCCAATACAGTAGACTTTAACATGGATCCACTCATGTACCAAGCTATGCCACTGCAATCACAAGGGAGAGAGAAAAGCCAATTTTATTGCCCATCTTTTCTTGTTTGATGGCAATGCTTTGCCTTCACTTGATTTTATTGTCTATCATCTCTGTTCATGAATGGGTACGGCAGGTATCATTATAGGCTGACAACGCCTGTCCTTCTGGTGCAAGTTTTAACTAAAGACTACATTTCCGAGGAACTACATTTTCAGTATCAAAACCATAACATACATGCAATCAAATTTTAGCCCTGGATAGTAGGAACTAAATTTGAACACTCACTCAACTATGGACTCATTTTATGTGGCAACGTAATTGCTTGACACTGCTTTTTGGGATATTGACAACGGTTTCTGTTTCTCGCTTAGGGTATTTAGAACTTGAGCAATTTTATCTTACCGGTACTTTCTTCTATTGCTGGAGAACATAACATTATTTCACTTGTAACCATTGCATTTTTGTCAGCAAAGAATACAATAAAACACACTGTAGGATTATAGACTGAAGAACAAACCATGTTTAGCATGGTCCTACTGTGACCAAATCTGCAGGAGAACCAGAACAAGCTCATATGTTTCATTCCAGGCCCACATTTCAACAGAAGAGTGCAATGTTAAAATTGTGTCTGTGGCACATAAGGGTTTTGGACTTTTAAGTTGAAAGTATATTCAGGTTTGTTGCTAAAAGCGTTCAATGAACAATGCTCTCTACCAAAATGAAGTACATTCAGATGCCTATGGAAGGAGAAAGCAATGCCACTGCCTGGCAGAATTGCAGTTTATTGTAAAGTGTGACACATACAGTTGCATACTTGAGCTGTACTCAAGCCATTTCTTGGCTTTTCCAAGAAAGCATTGCCTTGTGAGTTACATAAGCTTGAAACGGGTGTAAAGTATTGGGAAGTCTTGTTCAGTCATTTGCATGTTCTGAGTTGTTAGGTTCCTATTTTCATTGTGCCATTTCTTCATGGTGTGGGTTTCATGGGTTCTTGTCTGTTGTGGATTTCCTTGGGATTGTTGCTAAGGCATAGTGGTATTCTTTATCTAGTGAAGATTTTGAACTGCCTGACAACAGAGCTTTAAAAGCATACGATGGTTTTGTCCATGCAATCTGAGTGAGTTTTTGCAACCTTTTCCCGTGAAGTTTTTGTGTTCCAAAAGCATAGATGAAGCATGCATGGCAAAAAAGAAAAAAAAAAGAAATTGTCATTAGAAAAACTACCGTGACGTGTCTTCGTTGGTATAGTGGTGAGTATCCCCGCCTGTCACGCGGGAGACCGGGGTTCCATTCCCCGACGGGGAGCGTTAAAAGCATGCTTTTAATGGCCATGCTCTTAAAGGGGACCACACATGCAAAATTCACTTTTTAATGTTTTTTTACTAAACTTTGGGTATTTACTTCATAAAAAAACAGTCCTTGTGCCAAAAAAATGCACCCAGTGGTTTATTTACTCTAAGTAGATTTATTTATTTTTGATAAATACACCAGGATTCACACTTCCTGCATTTATTGACGTCACAAGCCGCCAGCCAATCAGATCAAACCTGAGTCCAGCCCCTCACCTAGCAACCCCTGGTTAGGCTCAACCCACTTCTGTATTAAACACATGACTGTTGTTTTTCATGATTTCATCTCATCTTTTGTTTATATGTTCTTAATTTCATGTGTACAGCACTTTGTTGCAGCTGTGTTTTTTTAAATGGCTTTATAAATAAAGTATAATTGTTATTTTTATGTTTTAGTTCAATTTTTAGTGTATTTGCGATCGCTGCCAACGCGCAGCCGGCAAAAATTAAACGAGCGGACCACAGGCGGAAGGACCGGGTTCGACGGGACCCTCTTCCGGCGCGATGGAGCGGAGCTTCAACTGTACAGCCTTGCAGCAGCCTCGCAGCAGGCTCGCAGCAAGAGGACCTTCTCCTTACAGATTAATTTACGGGAGACACTTGGTGAACTTTGTGTTGTCTTCACTGGAACAGCGATAACTCCCAAAATCTCATCGCGTGCAACGAGCGGAGCTGGCGAAAACCGGAAGAGGAACAAGCTAACATTAGCTTCGGATTCGGGTGGTCTAATGCTAAAAGGAGCAGCAAACTGCGGCGCGCTCAGACGGGTTTCGGTAAGTTATCTTAAGCTAACACTAACAGTAAGTCAAATGAGTAATAAAAAAAGAGCTAATTTTAAAACAACAACACATTACAGATACTGGCTGTTACAGAGGGCGTGAACAGATCGTTGAAGGGCGTGGACTTCAAGAAAC
Source organism: Garcialebias charrua (assembly GCA_038048925.1). NCBI lineage: Eukaryota > Metazoa > Chordata > Actinopteri > Cyprinodontiformes > Rivulidae > Garcialebias > Garcialebias charrua. Next base: position 15,669 of record JBBPBX010042425.1, read on the forward strand.
CGGTCGTTCAAAACGAAAGTTAAAAATGGCAGAATTAAAAAGGGTATAATTGATTATCTAATAATTATTTTGTGCATTAAATTGAAGGAATATGGTCTGGATATCCCACAGAAATACCATAAAAATTTAAAAAATACATCTGAGGTCCCCTTTAATCAACTCAAGCCTTCATGGTTTCTATCAGGCTTCATAAAAGATCACGGGGAAAAAACTCTCGTATTTTATCCGAGTAAATGTGCCGACACATATTTGCCACGCACGTTGATTCCACAAAAGCCATGCAACCACAGATTATATACTCCAATGCATTGGCCGGGAATCGAACCCGGGTCACCCACATGGCAAATGAGAATTCTACCACTGAACCACCAATGCACCTGTTTGCAATGGTATGCACACACGTGACTGTGCATTAGTCAAATCTCTAGAATATCTGCTTGCCTTCATTAGTACTGGAAACGATTCAGAAAAGCACAGTGAAACTGAAATCAAACAACCTTTTGTATATTACGAGGGTTCATTCACATTGCCAATACAGTAGACTTTAACATGGATCCACTCATGTACCAAGCTATGCCACTGCAATCACAAGGGAGAGAGAAAAGCCAATTTTATTGCCCATCTTTTCTTGTTTGATGGCAATGCTTTGCCTTCACTTGATTTTATTGTCTATCATCTCTGTTCATGAATGGGTACGGCAGGTATCATTATAGGCTGACAACGCCTGTCCTTCTGGTGCAAGTTTTAACTAAAGACTACATTTCCGAGGAACTACATTTTCAGTATCAAAACCATAACATACATGCAATCAAATTTTAGCCCTGGATAGTAGGAACTAAATTTGAACACTCACTCAACTATGGACTCATTTTATGTGGCAACGTAATTGCTTGACACTGCTTTTTGGGATATTGACAACGGTTTCTGTTTCTCGCTTAGGGTATTTAGAACTTGAGCAATTTTATCTTACCGGTACTTTCTTCTATTGCTGGAGAACATAACATTATTTCACTTGTAACCATTGCATTTTTGTCAGCAAAGAATACAATAAAACACACTGTAGGATTATAGACTGAAGAACAAACCATGTTTAGCATGGTCCTACTGTGACCAAATCTGCAGGAGAACCAGAACAAGCTCATATGTTTCATTCCAGGCCCACATTTCAACAGAAGAGTGCAATGTTAAAATTGTGTCTGTGGCACATAAGGGTTTTGGACTTTTAAGTTGAAAGTATATTCAGGTTTGTTGCTAAAAGCGTTCAATGAACAATGCTCTCTACCAAAATGAAGTACATTCAGATGCCTATGGAAGGAGAAAGCAATGTCACTGCCTGGCAGAATTGCAGTTTATTGTAAAGTGTGACACATACAGTTGCATACTTGAGCTGTACTCAAGCCATTTCTTGGCTTTTCCAAGAAAGCATTGCCTTGTGAGTTACATAAGCTTGAAACGGGTGTAAAGTATTGGGAAGTCTTGTTCAGTCATTTGCATGTTCTGAGTTGTTAGGTTCCTATTTTCATTGTGCCATTTCTTCATGGTGTGGGTTTCATGGGTTCTTGTCTGTTGTGGATTTCCTTGGGATTGTTGCTAAGGCATAGTGGTATTCTTTATCTAGTGAAGATTTTGAACTGCCTGACAACAGAGCTTTAAAAGCATACGATGGTTTTGTCCATGCAATCTGAGTGAGTTTTTGCAACCTTTTCCCGTGAAGTTTTTGTGTTCCAAAAGCATAGATGAAGCATGCATGGCAAAAAAGAAAAAAAAAAGAAATTGTCATTAGAAAAACTACCGTGACGTGTCCTCGTTAGTATAGTGGTGAGTATCCCCGCCTGTCACGCGGGAGACCGGGGTTCGATTCCCCGACGGGGAGCATTAAAAGCATGCTTTTAATGGCCATGCTCTTAATCAACTCAAGCCTTCATGGTTTCTATCCGGCTTCATAAAAGATCACGGGGAAAAAACTCTCGTATTTTATCCGAGTAAATGTGCCGACACATGCTTGCCACGCACGTTGATTCCACAAGAGCCATGCAACCACAGATTATATACTCCAATGCATTGGCCGGGAATCGAACCCGGGTCACCCGCATGGCAAACGAGAATTCTACCACTGAACCACCAATGCACCTGTTTGCAATGGTATGCACACACGTGACTGTGCATTAGTCAAATCTCTAGAATATCTGCTTGCCTTCATTAGTACTGGAAACGATTCAGAAAAGCACAGTGAAACTGAAATCAAACAACCTTTTGTATATTACGAGGGTTCATTCACATTGCCAATACAGTAGACTTTAACATGGATCCACTCATGTACCAAGCTATGCCACTGCAATCACAAGGGAGAGAGAAAAGCCAATTTTATTGCCCATCTTTTCTTGTTTGATGGCAATGCTTTGCCTTCACTTGATTTTATTGTCTATCATCTCTGTTCATGAATGGGTACGGCAGGTATCATTATAGGCTGACAACGCCTGTCCTTCTGGTGCAAGTTTTAACTAAAGACTACATTTCCGAGGAACTACATTTTCAGTATCAAAACCATAACATACATGCAATCAAATTTTAGCCCTGGATAGTAGGAACTAAATTTGAACACTCACTCAACTATGGACTCATTTTATGTGGCAACGTAATTGCTTGACACTGCTTTTTGGGATATTGACAACGGTTTCTGTTTCTCGCTTAGGGTATTTAGAACTTGAGCAATTTTATCTTACCGGTACTTTCTTCTATTGCTGGAGAACATAACATTATTTCACTTGTAACCATTGCATTTTTGTCAGCAAAGAATACAATAAAACACACTGTAGGATTATAGACTGAAGAACAAACCATGTTTAGCATGGTCCTACTGTGACCAAATCTGCAGGAGAACCAGAACAAGCTCATATGTTTCATTCCAGGCCCACATTTCAACAGAAGAGTGCAATGTTAAAATTGTGTCTGTGGCACATAAGGGTTTTGGACTTTTAAGTTGAAAGTATATTCAGGTTTGTTGCTAAAAGCGTTCAATGAACAATGCTCTCTACCAAAATGAAGTACATTCAGATGCCTATGGAAGGAGAAAGCAATGTCACTGCCTGGCAGAATTGCAGTTTATTGTAAAGTGTGACACATACAGTTGCATACTTGAGCTGTACTCAAGCCATTTCTTGGCTTTTCCAAGAAAGCATTGCCTTGTGAGTTACATAAGCTTGAAACGGGTGTAAAGTATTGGGAAGTCTTGTTCAGTCATTTGCATGTTCTGAGTTGTTAGGTTCCTATTTTCATTGTGCCATTTCTTCATGGTGTGGGTTTCATGGGTTCTTGTCTGTTGTGGATTTCCTTGGGATTGTTGCTAAGGCATAGTGGTATTCTTTATCTAGTGAAGATTTTGAACTGCCTGACAACAGAGCTTTAAAAGCATACGATGGTTTTGTCCATGCAATCTGAGTGAGTTTTTGCAACCTTTTCCCGTGAAGTTTTTGTGTTCCAAAAGCATAGATGAAGCATGCATGGCAAAAAAGAAAAAAAAAGAAATTGTCATTAGAAAAACTACCGTGACGTGTCCTCGTTAGTATAGTGGTGAGTATCCCCGCCTGTCACGCGGGAGACCGGGGTTCGATTCCCCGACGGGGAGCATTAAAAGCATGCTTTTAATGGCCATGCTCTTAATCAACTCAAGCCTTCATGGTTTCTATCCGGCTTCATAAAAGATCACGGGGAAAAAACTCTCGTATTTTATCCGAGTAAATGTGCCGACACATGCTTGCCACGCACGTTGATTCCACAAGAGCCATGCAACCACAGATTATATACTCCAATGCATTGGCCGGGAATCGAACCCGGGTCACCCGCATGGCAAACGAGAATTCTACCACTGAACCACCAATGCACCTGTTTGCAATGGTATGCACACACGTGACTGTGCATTAGTCAAATCTCTAGAATATCTGCTTGCCTTCATTAGTACTGGAAACGATTCAGAAAAGCACAGTGAAACTGAAATCAAACAACCTTTTGTATATTACGAGGGTTCATTCACATTGCCAATACAGTAGACTTTAACATGGATCCACTCATGTACCAAGCTATGCCACTGCAATCACAAGGGAGAGAGAAAAGCCAATTTTATTGCCCATCTTTTCTTGTTTGATGGCAATGCTTTGCCTTCACTTGATTTTATTGTCTATCATCTCTGTTCATGAATGGGTACGGCAGGTATCATTATAGGCTGACAACGCCTGTCCTTCTGGTGCAAGTTTTAACTAAAGACTACATTTCCGAGGAACTACATTTTCAGTATCAAAACCATAACATACATGCAATCAAATTTTAGCCCTGGATAGTAGGAACTAAATTTGAACACTCACTCAACTATGGACTCATTTTATGTGGCAACGTAATTGCTTGACACTGCTTTTTGGGATATTGACAACGGTTTCTGTTTCTCGCTTAGGGTATTTAGAACTTGAGCAATTTTATCTTACCGGTACTTTCTTCTATTGCTGGAGAACATAACATTATTTCACTTGTAACCATTGCATTTTTGTCAGCAAAGAATACAATAAAACACACTGTAGGATTATAGACTGAAGAACAAACCATGTTTAGCATGGTCCTACTGTGACCAAATCTGCAGGAGAACCAGAACAAGCTCATATGTTTCATTCCAGGCCCACATTTCAACAGAAGAGTGCAATGTTAAAATTGTGTCTGTGGCACATAAGGGTTTTGGACTTTTAAGTTGAAAGTATATTCAGGTTTGTTGCTAAAAGCGTTCAATGAACAATGCTCTCTACCAAAATGAAGTACATTCAGATGCCTATGGAAGGAGAAAGCAATGCCACTGCCTGGCAGAATTGCAGTTTATTGTAAAGTGTGACACATACAGTTGCATACTTGAGCTGTACTCAAGCCATTTCTTGGCTTTTCCAAGAAAGCATTGCCTTGTGAGTTACATAAGCTTGAAACGGGTGTAAAGTATTGGGAAGTCTTGTTCAGTCATTTGCATGTTCTGAGTTGTTAGGTTCCTATTTTCATTGTGCCATTTCTTCATGGTGTGGGTTTCATGGGTTCTTGTCTGTTGTGGATTTCCTTGGGATTGTTGCTAAGGCATAGTGGTATTCTTTATCTAGTGAAGATTTTGAACTGCCTGACAACAGAGCTTTAAAAGCATACGATGGTTTTGTCCATGCAATCTGAGTGAGTTTTTGCAACCTTTTCCCGTGAAGTTTTTGTGTTCCAAAAGCATAGATGAAGCATGCATGGCAAAAAAGAAAAAAAAAAGAAATTGTCATTAGAAAAACTACCGTGACGTGTCTTCGTTGGTATAGTGGTGAGTATCCCCGCCTGTCACGCGGGAGACCGGGGTTCCATTCCCCGACGGGGAGCGTTAAAAGCATGCTTTTAATGGCCATGCTCTTAAAGGGGACCACACATGCAAAATTCACTTTTTAATGTTTTTTTACTAAACTTTGGGTATTTACTTCATAAAAAAACAGTCCTTGTGCCAAAAAAATGCACCCAGTGGTTTATTTACTCTAAGTAGATTTATTTATTTTTGATAAATACACCAGGATTCACACTTCCTGCATTTATTGACGTCACAAGCCGCAGCCAAGCCGCAGCCAATCAGATCAAACCTGAGTCCAGCCCCTCACCTAGCAACCCCTGGTTAGGCTCAACCCACTTCTGTATTAAACACATGACTGTTGTTTTTCATGATTTCATCTCATCTTTTGTTTATATGTTCTTAATTTCATGTGTACAGCACTTTGTTGCAGCTGTGTTTTTTTAAATGGCTTTATAAATAAAGTATAATTGTTATTTTTATGTTTTAGTTCAATTTTTAGTGTATTTGCGATCGCTGCCAACGCGCAGCCGGTAAAAATTAAACGAGCGGACCACAGGCGGAAGGACCGGGTTCGACGGGACCCTCTTCCGGCGCGATGGAGCGGAGCTTCAACTGTACAGCCTTGCAGCAGCCTCGCAGCAGGCTCGCAGCAAGAGGACCTTCTCCTTACAGATTAATTTACGGGAGACACTTGGTGAACTTTGTGTTGTCTTCACTGGAACAGCGATAACTCCCAAAATCTCATCGCGTGCAACGAGCGGAGCTGGCGAAAACCGGAAGAGGAACAAGCTAACATTAGCTTCGGATTCGGGTGGTCTAATGCTAAAAGGAGCAGCAAACTGCGGCGCGCTCAGACGGGTTTCGGTAAGTTATCTTAAGCTAACACTAACAGTAAGTCAAATGAGTAATAAAAAAAGAGCTAATTTTAAAACAACAACACATTACAGATACTGGCTGTTACAGAGGGCGTGAACAGATCGTTGAAGGGCGTGGACTTCAAGAAACCGGTCGTTCAAAACGAAAGTTAAAAATGGCAGAATTAAAAAGGGTATAATTGATTATCTAATAATTATTTTGTGCATTAAATTGAAGGAATATGGTCTGGATATCCCACAGAAATACCATAAAAATTTAAAAAATACATCTGAGGTCCCCTTTAATCAACTCAAGCCTTCATGGTTTCTATCAGGCTTCATAAAAGATCACGGGGAAAAAACTCTCGTATTTTATCCGAGTAAATGTGCCGACACATATTTGCCACGCACGTTGATTCCACAAAAGCCATGCAACCACAGATTATATACTCCAATGCATTGGCCGGGAATCGAACCCGGGTCACCCACATGGCAAATGAGAATTCTACCACTGAACCACCAATGGACCTGTTTGCAATGGTATGCACACACGTGACTGTGCATTAGTCAAATCTCTAGAATATCTGCTTGCCTTCATTAGTACTGGAAACGATTCAGAAAAGCACAGTGAAACTGAAATCAAACAACCTTTTGTATATTACGAGGGTTCATTCACATTGCCAATACAGTAGACTTTAACATGGATCCACTCATGTACCAAGCTATGCCACTGCAATCACAAGGGAGAGAGAAAAGCCAATTTTATTGCCCATCTTTTCTTGTTTGATGGCAATGCTTTGCCTTCACTTGATTTTATTGTCTATCATCTCTGTTCATGAATGGGTACGGCAGGTATCATTATAGGCTGACAACGCCTGTCCTTCTGGTGCAAGTTTTAACTAAAGACTACATTTCCGAGGAACTACATTTTCAGTATCAAAACCATAACATACATGCAATCAAATTTTAGCCCTGGATAGTAGGAACTAAATTTGAACACTCACTCAACTATGGACTCATTTTATGTGGCAACGTAATTGCTTGACACTGCTTTTTGGGATATTGACAACGGTTTCTGTTTCTCGCTTAGGGTATTTAGAACTTGAGCAATTTTATCTTACCGGTACTTTCTTCTATTGCTGGAGAACATAACATTATTTCACTTGTAACCATTGCATTTTTGTCAGCAAAGAATACAATAAAACACACTGTAGGATTATAGACTGAAGAACAAACCATGTTTAGCATGGTCCTACTGTGACCAAATCTGCAGGAGAACCAGAACAAGCTCATATGTTTCATTCCAGGCCCACATTTCAACAGAAGAGTGCAATGTTAAAATTGTGTCTGTGGCACATAAGGGTTTTGGACTTTTAAGTTGAAAGTATATTCAGGTTTGTTGCTAAAAGCGTTCAATGAACAATGCTCTCTACCAAAATGAAGTACATTCAGATGCCTATGGAAGGAGAAAGCAATGTCACTGCCTGGCAGAATTGCAGTTTATTGTAAAGTGTGACACATACAGTTGCATACTTGAGCTGTACTCAAGCCATTTCTTGGCTTTTCCAAGAAAGCATTGCCTTGTGAGTTACATAAGCTTGAAACGGGTGTAAAGTATTGGGAAGTCTTGTTCAGTCATTTGCATGTTCTGAGTTGTTAGGTTCCTATTTTCATTGTGCCATTTCTTCATGGTGTGGGTTTCATGGGTTCTTGTCTGTTGTGGATTTCCTTGGGATTGTTGCTAAGGCATAGTGGTATTCTTTATCTAGTGAAGATTTTGAACTGCCTGACAACAGAGCTTTAAAAGCATACGATGGTTTTGTCCATGCAATCTGAGTGAGTTTTTGCAACCTTTTCCCGTGAAGTTTTTGTGTTCCAAAAGCATAGATGAAGCATGCATGGCAAAAAAGAAAAAAAAAAGAAATTGTCATTAGAAAAACTACCGTGACGTGTCCTCGTTAGTATAGTGGTGAGTATCCCCGCCTGTCACGCGGGAGACCGGGGTTCGATTCCCCGACGGGGAGCATTAAAAGCATGCTTTTAATGGCCATGCTCTTAATCAACTCAAGCCTTCATGGTTTCTATCCGGCTTCATAAAAGATCACGGGGAAAAAACTCTCGTATTTTATCCGAGTAAATGTGCCGACACATGCTTGCCACGCACGTTGATTCCACAAGAGCCATGCAACCACAGATTATATACTCCAATGCATTGGCCGGGAATCGAACCCGGGTCACCCGCATGGCAAACGAGAATTCTACCACTGAACCACCAATGCACCTGTTTGCAATGGTATGCACACACGTGACTGTGCATTAGTCAAATCTCTAGAATATCTGCTTGCCTTCATTAGTACTGGAAACGATTCAGAAAAGCACAGTGAAACTGAAATCAAACAACCTTTTGTATATTACGAGGGTTCATTCACATTGCCAATACAGTAGACTTTAACATGGATCCACTCATGTACCAAGCTATGCCACTGCAATCACAAGGGAGAGAGAAAAGCCAATTTTATTGCCCATCTTTTCTTGTTTGATGGCAATGCTTTGCCTTCACTTGATTTTATTGTCTATCATCTCTGTTCATGAATGGGTACGGCAGGTATCATTATAGGCTGACAACGCCTGTCCTTCTGGTGCAAGTTTTAACTAAAGACTACATTTCCGAGGAACTACATTTTCAGTATCAAAACCATAACATACATGCAATCAAATTTTAGCCCTGGATAGTAGGAACTAAATTTGAACACTCACTCAACTATGGACTCATTTTATGTGGCAACGTAATTGCTTGACACTGCTTTTTGGGATATTGACAACGGTTTCTGTTTCTCGCTTAGGGTATTTAGAACTTGAGCAATTTTATCTTACCGGTACTTTCTTCTATTGCTGGAGAACATAACATTATTTCACTTGTAACCATTGCATTTTTGTCAGCAAAGAATACAATAAAACACACTGTAGGATTATAGACTGAAGAACAAACCATGTTTAGCATGGTCCTACTGTGACCAAATCTGCAGGAGAACCAGAACAAGCTCATATGTTTCATTCCAGGCCCACATTTCAACAGAAGAGTGCAATGTTAAAATTGTGTCTGTGGCACATAAGGGTTTTGGACTTTTAAGTTGAAAGTATATTCAGGTTTGTTGCTAAAAGCGTTCAATGAACAATGCTCTCTACCAAAATGAAGTACATTCAGATGCCTATGGAAGGAGAAAGCAATGTCACTGCCTGGCAGAATTGCAGTTTATTGTAAAGTGTGACACATACAGTTGCATACTTGAGCTGTACTCAAGCCATTTCTTGGCTTTTCCAAGAAAGCATTGCCTTGTGAGTTACATAAGCTTGAAACGGGTGTAAAGTATTGGGAAGTCTTGTTCAGTCATTTGCATGTTCTGAGTTGTTAGGTTCCTATTTTCATTGTGCCATTTCTTCATGGTGTGGGTTTCATGGGTTCTTGTCTGTTGTGGATTTCCTTGGGATTGTTGCTAAGGCATAGTGGTATTCTTTATCTAGTGAAGATTTTGAACTGCCTGACAACAGAGCTTTAAAAGCATACGATGGTTTTGTCCATGCAATCTGAGTGAGTTTTTGCAACCTTTTCCCGTGAAGTTTTTGTGTTCCAAAAGCATAGATGAAGCATGCATGGCAAAAAAGAAAAAAAAAGAAATTGTCATTAGAAAAACTACCGTGACGTGTCCTCGTTAGTATAGTGGTGAGTATCCCCGCCTGTCACGCGGGAGACCGGGGTTCGATTCCCCGACGGGGAGCATTAAAAGCATGCTTTTAATGGCCATGCTCTTAATCAACTCAAGCCTTCATGGTTTCTATCCGGCTTCATAAAAGATCACGGGGAAAAAACTCTCGTATTTTATCCGAGTAAATGTGCCGACACATGCTTGCCACGCACGTTGATTCCACAAGAGCCATGCAACCACAGATTATATACTCCAATGCATTGGCCGGGAATCGAACCCGGGTCACCCGCATGGCAAACGAGAATTCTACCACTGAACCACCAATGCACCTGTTTGCAATGGTATGCACACACGTGACTGTGCATTAGTCAAATCTCTAGAATATCTGCTTGCCTTCATTAGTACTGGAAACGATTCAGAAAAGCACAGTGAAACTGAAATCAAACAACCTTTTGTATATTACGAGGGTTCATTCACATTGCCAATACAGTAGACTTTAACATGGATCCACTCATGTACCAAGCTATGCCACTGCAATCACAAGGGAGAGAGAAAAGCCAATTTTATTGCCCATCTTTTCTTGTTTGATGGCAATGCTTTGCCTTCACTTGATTTTATTGTCTATCATCTCTGTTCATGAATGGGTACGGCAGGTATCATTATAGGCTGACAACGCCTGTCCTTCTGGTGCAAGTTTTAACTAAAGACTACATTTCCGAGGAACTACATTTTCAGTATCAAAACCATAACATACATGCAATCAAATTTTAGCCCTGGATAGTAGGAACTAAATTTGAACACTCACTCAACTATGGACTCATTTTATGTGGCAACGTAATTGCTTGACACTGCTTTTTGGGATATTGACAACGGTTTCTGTTTCTCGCTTAGGGTATTTAGAACTTGAGCAATTTTATCTTACCGGTACTTTCTTCTATTGCTGGAGAACATAACATTATTTCACTTGTAACCATTGCATTTTTGTCAGCAAAGAATACAATAAAACACACTGTAGGATTATAGACTGAAGAACAAACCATGTTTAGCATGGTCCTACTGTGACCAAATCTGCAGGAGAACCAGAACAAGCTCATATGTTTCATTCCAGGCCCACATTTCAACAGAAGAGTGCAATGTTAAAATTGTGTCTGTGGCACATAAGGGTTTTGGACTTTTAAGTTGAAAGTATATTCAGGTTTGTTGCTAAAAGCGTTCAATGAACAATGCTCTCTACCAAAATGAAGTACATTCAGATGCCTATGGAAGGAGAAAGCAATGTCACTGCCTGGCAGAATTGCAGTTTATTGTAAAGTGTGACACATACAGTTGCATACTTGAGCTGTACTCAAGCCATTTCTTGGCTTTTCCAAGAAAGCATTGCCTTGTGAGTTACATAAGCTTGAAACGGGTGTAAAGTATTGGGAAGTCTTGTTCAGTCATTTGCATGTTCTGAGTTGTTAGGTTCCTATTTTCATTGTGCCATTTCTTCATGGTGTGGGTTTCATGGGTTCTTGTCTGTTGTGGATTTCCTTGGGATTGTTGCTAAGGCATAGTGGTATTCTTTATCTAGTGAAGATTTTGAACTGCCTGACAACAGAGCTTTAAAAGCATACGATGGTTTTGTCCATGCAATCTGAGTGAGTTTTTGCAACCTTTTCCCGTGAAGTTTTTGTGTTCCAAAAGCATAGATGAAGCATGCATGGCAAAAAAGAAAAAAAAAAGAAATTGTCATTAGAAAAACTACCGTGACGTGTCTTCGTTGGTATAGTGGTGAGTATCCCCGCCTGTCACGCGGGAGACCGGGGTTCCATTCCCCGACGGGGAGCGTTAAAAGCATGCTTTTAATGGCCATGCTCTTAAAGGGGACCACACATGCAAAATTCACTTTTTAATGTTTTTTTACTAAACTTTGGGTATTTACTTCATAAAAAAACAGTCCTTGTGCCAAAAAAATGCACCCAGTGGTTTATTTACTCTAAGTAGATTTATTTATTTTTGATAAATACACCAGGATTCACACTTCCTGCATTTATTGACGTCACAAGCCGCAGCCAAGCCGCAGCCAATCAGATCAAACCTGAGTCCAGCCCCTCACCTAGCAACCCCTGGTTAGGCTCAACCCACTTCTGTATTAAACACATGACTGTTGTTTTTCATGATTTCATCTCATCTTTTGTTTATATGTTCTTAATTTCATGTGTACAGCACTTTGTTGCAGCTGTGTTTTTTTAAATGGCTTTATAAATAAAGTATAATTGTTATTTTTATGTTTTAGTTCAATTTTTAGTGTATTTGCGATCGCTGCCAACGCGCAGCCGGCAAAAATTAAACGAGCGGACCACAGGCGGAAGGACCGGGTTCGACGGGACCCTCTTCCGGCGCGATGGAGCGGAGCTTCAACTGTACAGCCTTGCAGCAGCCTCGCAGCAGGCTCGCAGCAAGAGGACCTTCTCCTTACAGATTAATTTACGGGAGACACTTGGTGAACTTTGTGTTGTCTTCACTGGAACAGCGATAACTCCCAAAATCTCATCGCGTGCAACGAGCGGAGCTGGCGAAAACCGGAAGAGGAACAAGCTAACATTAGCTTCGGATTCGGGTGGTCTAATGCTAAAAGGAGCAGCAAACTGCGGCGCGCTCAGACGGGTTTCGGTAAGTTATCTTAAGCTAACACTAACAGTAAGTCAAATGAGTAATAAAAAAAGAGCTAATTTTAAAACAACAACACATTACAGATACTGGCTGTTACAGAGGGCGTGAACAGATCGTTGAAGGGCGTGGACTTCAAGAAACCGGTCGTTCAAAACGAAAGTTAAAAATGGCAGAATTAAAAAGGGTATAAT
>JBBPBX010042426.1:10466-22601 GCA_038048925.1 Garcialebias charrua
GTAATTCGGGGACTACCTGTATATATATATATATATATATATATATATATATATATATATACATATATATATATATATATATATATATATAAGCTGAAATTGGTAAAACAACAAAAGAAATGTAAAATAACTTCCAAATGGAAGAAGCATTCATTGAACAAACATTGTCCACCACCTTGGGTGCCCAAGTTTTTAACAAAAGAGCTCAAAGTATGAGTTGGGGACAACCTTCAGCTACTACCACACCAAATCTTAGCTCACATTTGTCAAAATTACCAAATTATGATCATTTCTGGTAGTTGATAACGTTGATTGTGGTGGCCAACTTGAACTGAATACAGAAAGAGGAACGTACAAGCAATTATAAGATTTTCCACTTTTCACAGTGGTGGGCATTCATTATTTTTCAATTAAAGTTATACAGTATATAACTCTGTTGACCTAGACTGGTGGCTAATCTAGCCAAGACTGGTCACGATGGCAACTTCTGTTCAAATTGGACATGAATGGGACAGACGCTTTGAAAAATCTTTTATTTTGTTCTGAACAACAGACATAGAAAATAATCTAAACACCTATAATACAAATATAAAGCTGATTAAGAATCCTCATTAAAATTCCCATAACATGATGCATATCCAAGGAGAAGCTGAGATAAAATCACTATAATTATCAAAATTTCTTTAGTTAGTACTGTAAAACAAGGATCAGTATAGCTACTGTAAAACAAGGATCAGTATAGCTACACTGCAGTTCAACGGGAAGGCGGCATTGCGTCAACAATGGCACTAACGAGAAGCATTCCTCAAGGGTTTGCTGTTGGAATTTATTACATGTAGTGAAAAAAAATTTCTGCTCATTATTCAGAAATCCAAGAAAGTAGAATAAGAGTTAATTGCTTCTTTATTTTTCCCATTCGTGCTCATGAATTCACAGGTTTTTGTGAGAGGAAGTGCTCGAGGAGATCCTTCATTGCAAAGCAAATTTGTAGTTTTGTATTTGAGTATCCCTTTTTTTTTCTTACAAGGTGCTTATTTGGCAAATAGAGCTTGGAATTGCTTCTGATTTGACATCCCTCATACATGCAGCCGTCTCACTGAAAACACTCCTGTTTGGATTGCTGGCAAACGCAGATTACATATTTTCAGTCCCAGTCGGAAGCATGTAATCAACAACATTCAGACTTAACGTTTTCTTCTTTTCTATTTTTTTTTCCCAGCTCTCAAGCACGCATCATAACAGAATGATACCTTAGCATCATCCTGCTTCGGGTAGAAAATCCTCCAAACTGTAGCCTCAATCTGCTCCAGTGGGAAATACACCGCTTACACATACAGCCAGGACAAGTGACAGCGGTGCACTCCCACCACCCAAATCTGACAGCCATGATCCACAGAGCCCCCCCGCTACGGCTCAGATCAGGGATCAGCTCGCTGCTCGATGGCTAGACCTCTGCACTCGAAGAGCTGGGGGCCTTTCTGCTGAGGTAAGTCTCAGTCTCCCTCTGCAGCTCAGGTCGTCTCCTTCAAGCGTGATCCATTTCTCTCCTGCACTTGTTTAGTCGAGTCAAGTGGCAGTCGCGTCTGATCAAAACTGATTCTCCATGTAGCTGAGGCTTCCACACAGCGAACCTGAAGCCTCCACAGAAAGCAACAGGGATGATTTAAATGCGTTATTTGTTATTGATCCTTAACTTTTTTTTTTTTAACCACTTTTCCTCGGTGGTGGTTCGGTGGTTCTTAGATCGTCGCTCAGTCGTCCGCGGCTCAGTGACAAGCTGTCAGACACCGTAACACAGTTCATTTCAGGAAGGATGGATTCAATATTGAAACATTTATCAGGATACCTTGGCTCTCACCTTTGCTAATAAATTATTCATCAGGGCCTAATGGCCTCCAGTTTTCTCCAGAAAATTGCTCCATGGAGGTTTTAGCTCAGTTGAGTTTAGAAGAGGCACATTTAATTGCAAAATAGAAAGAAAAGAAAAAACATTTCCCTGCATTGTCTGCAATCCATATGAGAAATACTGGAGGATAATGAGTATAGGCATCCTGCTAACAATGCTGAATTAACTCAGCTGTGGGCTTTTGCTGCTTGACTCGGTTGTGTCATTAAGTGTTTGTCCCCACAGTCTAACTCCAGCCTGCTCTTCTCCGTTGCAGATTCTCTCACTGCATTGTAGCACATGGATTTCAAGACATCGAATGAAGAGGTTGGTTGGATTTAATCAATGATACAATTGGTGGTGATTATAGAAAGTGCCCAGACATTTGGGAGATGTGGAAAACAGCCTCCAGTCTGGACCAGCAGCCTTTTCTTTTTCATAATTTAAGCTTTGAGATTTTGTGTTGAGCGTTTTTTATTCTGATCTCCTGAGATCTAAGAAAAGAGGGAGGTGATGAATGCTTATTTTTGTTAGGGATGCACCGATCCACCTTTTTCCCACTTTCAATACAGATACCTGAGGTTTAATATCGGTCGATTCCAATCCGATATCGATCCGATACATTAAACTGCTGAATTAACTTAAAGTTTTTTTAAACGCAGACATAAATGTACTGAATTACAAATTCAATTAAAATTCTGGACACTTAAAAACACCAATAGCCTCACAAGCTTGCTCAAACGTAAAAACTGTTAGGTTCTGCTGGCACGAAAGAAGTGTAGAACCCAAATGTAGAACCCAAATGCAGGAGGAGGATGATGAACAATCAGGGAAAATTTTAAAGTGTTTATTTACAACAAAATTAAAACAAAAAAGGCTGGCAGGGCAGCAAAAACTATTAAACTAAACTAAACTGGATTAAACTAAACTGAACTAAACTAAACTAAACTGAAGAGGTACTTAAACACTCAGGGAAACACGGAGGAAGAGCAGAACACAACACCTTGGAAGGACAAACCTAAGACAATGACCAGACTGAGAGGAGTTGAATTAATACACAGACACACTGATTACACATGACATCCACCTGTGATGATTACAACTAGACACAGGTGAGACAGGGGCAGAAACACAGAGCTGAACTAAACACAAGCAGACAACACAATAAGCTGAATTAAACAAACATGAAGACTATATTAAACACAAAAGACTGAAACAAAACAGAAAGCTGAATTAAGCACAAACAGACAGAACACAGGAAGCTGAATTAAACACAAACATGAAGACTATATTAAACACAAAAGACTGAAACAAAACAGAAAGCTGAATTAAGCACAAACAGACAGAACACAGAAACCAGACAACTAGGAGACATAGGGCTGGATTAAACACAAACAGACAGACCATGACAAAAACAACACAACTTTAATTTGTTCAGTCAGTGCAGTTATGTTAGTTTGCATCCAATGTAAAATAAATAATAATAAAGTTAATGAAAATGACAAAAACAATAGGCTGACAACTTTGATCAAACATGAAAAAATAAACCTCAACAAACCTTTCAAGTGGTTCAGAAATTCTAAATATAATGTAAAATAAATAATAAAGGCGCTGAAATAAAAGGAAAAAAACAATAGCTTCACTAGCTTGGTTGGCAGATATTTAAAATAAATTGAGATCAGCTTGTGTCCTTATTGGTCACATTGTCATCGATACCCGATCCATAAACTTTTCAGTATCAATACAGATACAGATACTAATATCAGATTGGCACATCTCTAGTTTTGTATGTGTGCATATGTTTGTTTGTCAATAAAACATCTCATGAATCACTGAACAGATTTTAATGACATTTTCAAAATGGAAGCACCGGATTGACATGCACAATGAATTAGCTTTTGGAGCCTACTCAGTTCAAGATGGCCATCATGGCCAGCTGATGTTAGGAAACAAAAATGAGTAAAATTAAACCAGCTTTTCAAATACTGAGCTAAAACTTAGTTTGATGGTAGCTAAACATAGTTTCCAACACAGAATTTTCACACAACACAGTGCTAAAAAACCTTTATTTAAAATTTTGAAATCGACCCTGTTTGTCTGTTAGCAAAATATATCTTAAAGTACTGGATGAAGTTCGATGAAACTCAGAAATTATTCATTACATTTACAACTGATTAGGATTTGGAGTCAACACAATTCAAGATGGCTACCACAGCTAATCAACTTTAACTAACACAAAGATTGCTATAACTCAGTCTGTTTTACTTAGTCTGAGCTAAGCTTTTGAGTGGTAGTAGCTGAGAGTCATCCTCGAACATATTCCAAGAGCTGACAGATAATGCAAGATCACATACATGCAACAATCATCAACAAAAGATGGTCTTAGTTTAAAACTCTTGTATGAAGGGCAGTGGGTGACATGCATTCCTTCAAGGAACGCTAGAGCTTTCATTTTTATTTAGCTTATAAATACAATTTGCATTGACTTAAAATCAATACGATTTTGTGAAGAGATCCTGGCTCTCAGTAGAACATGATTCACGTTAAGTTGCAAAGAAACACGTAGGACCTCCAATCCAGAGTTGCATTCAGACACACGTAAAACCCAGATATCAGTCAGACACGCTTCAAACCAGCCTGAGTCCTGTTACTGGCTGTGCTTTGATGAAATCTTAAGTATGTTTGCTGTGTGAGACAAGGAACCAAAGACAAATACATGAAATGATTGATGCTACACTGGTCAGCTCTGTGAGTGCATCTCTGCTGACTAAACACACAACATGAAGCTTTATACCTTGCATTTTTTATAATGGGTCAGTTTCCTTTTTACAAAATGCGTTTGAATGTTTGAAGGTAGTGTGTGAGCTTTATACATAACTAAAAGAATATTATAATCCATCAAATCATAAAACTTCAGTAATTTCAATTGATAAAATAAAATAGTTGATGGATGACAGTAAAGCTTTCTTGTGATAATTCTTATAGCTCTTTTCTGTTAAAAAAAAAAGGCTTTGTTATAGTTTTACACGCTGTTCCCCAAACATCGACACAATAAATTTAATGCGGGACTATAATTGTATTATACAGCAAATACAAGGCTTTATCATTCACTAAATCCTTGACTTTGTACAGTACTGCAGTGGATTTACATATCTTAGGTTTTACAGAATTTATGTGCTGTTTCCATGACAGTTTATCATCAATAATTACACCCCAAAACTTCACCTCATTTACTCTGCTTATCTCAACACCATCAATGTTGAAAGGAACATCAACAATTTTCTTTTTTTTAACTAAATATCATATAATTAGTTTTATCAAGGTTCAATGATAACTTGTTTAATTTAAACCAAGTTTGTATTTTAACAAACTCAATATTCATCATCTCAAACATCTGTTCCAAGTTTTTACCCAAACAAAAGAAAGTGGTATCATCAGCAAAGACAACACATTTAAGGATACCGGACACCTCCATTAAATCATTTACATATAAAATATACAACTTAGGTCCAAGTACAGAACCTTGTGGTACTCCACATGAAACACTGCAGAGGTTAGATTGTACGTCATCTATTTGTACAAACTGTTTTCTGTCTTTTAAATAACTACATATCCACTGCAAAGCTGGTCCTCTAATACCATATTTTTTATATTTATCAAGTAGAATGGTGTGGTCAGTGCTGGGCAGCGCTAATCCAAAAATTAGTTCCGCTATTTCTAAAGCACTTATTGATTTATTTAGGTCCGCAATTTCAAAAGCACTTATATATTAGCAATGCTAGCGGACGCTAATGCTAACACGCTAACCGCCATTTTGAACAGGGCAAATGGCATACTACTTTTTTAAATCCAGCAGATTTGACCATTTGAACCGGTTAAGCTCAGAAAAACCTTGTGCTATAAAGTATAGCACAAGGTTTTTCTGAGCTTAACCGGTTCAAATGGTCAAATCTGCTGGATTTAAAAAAGTATTTCGCCATTTGCCCTCTTCAAAATGGCGGCCGCCAAATGGCGAAATACTTTTTTTAAATCCAGCAGATTTGACCATTTGAACCGGTTAAGCTCAGAAAAACCTTGTGCTATAAAGTCAGCTAAGAAATATATTTTTTCTCAGCAAAGAAATAATTGTTTTTACCGTGTTTTCATGGAAAGTCCTTATCTTCTGTGGCCGTCGCGGCCGCCATTTTGAAGAGGGCAAATGGCGAAATACTTTTTAAAATCCAGACGCGTCGCGTAGGCCGCTGAGAAACATCCATAAGTTCACCCTCCATGTTAAAAACTCTTCGTCTGACTCTTCGAAAACAAGCAATAAGGCTGCAGAGTAACACACTGGCTGCTAACTGAGAGCGCTCGCTCTAGCAAAGAGACTGAGGGGACGCTTTTTTGTCACGGACCACATCCGACGCTGACAGGATATGGTCTGTTAGCAGTCGTCCGGGCCCGTAAATAAGTTTTTTCGTTTTTACTGATAGATAATTAGTTATTATCGGTACTGCATTTTAAATAAAAATAGCGCAAATCCGCTTATGAATTATAAAAGTTAGTCAATCCGCTGTAAAGCTAACAAATTGTTTAGGTCCGCTGTAAGCGGATTAGCGCTTTAGTGCTACCTGGCGGTCTGGCGCCCACCTTTGGGTGTGGTCAATTGTGTCAAATGCTTTTTTTTTTTTTTAATATATAAGATTGATCCATAGAAAGGTAATATCAGTTATAAAGGACCAAAGTTAGTCTCTGATTTATATAGCAGGACAATAATTTGCATTTCTTTGAAAACAAACAAGATGGACTCTGTTTAGTTCTGGTTTTTGTTCACTGCTGCTGCAGGGAAGGGTTTTTGTACATGCAGTCATTTGTGGTCTATTAAACACAATTTTCTTTTTCAGTAAACAAGCAGCCCTTGTTCGGCCAAAGGAAACCATTTAATCATTTAATATGGCTCGGGACACATTCATCTTTAAAGAGCGTCAGCCCAGACTACCTCTAAATGTGACTGATCAGGTCTCAGTTTGTCCACTTTTGAATGCTCGTTGTGAACGAGGCCCATGGGGCTGTTTCTCAGAATGAGGCCAGTGCTGCTCCATTGATCAAGAGACACAATATTGTAAAAAGAAAAGGAAAATCAAACATAACAAAACTTTACGTTTAAACCACTGAAAGCCTGGAAGCAAGTTGTCTTCCTAAAGACTCGTTATTCTCACTCCTGGGGCCTCATTTATAGAACGAACTTATCTTCAACGTTGACAGGAAATCGTTGTCTAACTGGTTGTTTGTAACGCTACACGCAGACAAGGAATCATTCCTATCTCTATGAAAAGTTTAGCCCCGACACGCATGTTTCCATCTGCTGCTTATGTGTAAACGCTGAGCTTTATAAAGTCTAGTGGGATTAATCTGCGAGGAGTGTGAGGAATTAATTACCAGAAACAAGACATAATAATTCATTTTCCATTTTATAGCTTAAGGTCATAACATTTTTTCCTTATCATCCACCTTTATTTCTTTCTGCTCTACCTCCATCACTTCAGCAAACATTTTATTTAGTTCCTAGGATAATATGTTTCCTCACTTTAATCTCCGATCACTGCCAAAAAAGTACTTTATTCCCCTTTGATGCAAATCTTGATTTAAATTCTTAATTTTTGTTGCATAATAACAAAAATTACAAGCTAATGCTGTCAGTTTCGTTTGAGTTGTGTCTAACAGATCACGGCTGTGAAAATTTAGAATATGTTTTCATTTCCCATCTTAATTTTTGTTTATTGAAGAATACATTAGGGCTGAACAATTTTGGGAAATATTCTAATTGCGATTTAAAAAAAAACTTCAATACTGTATTGCGATAGTGACTTAGTATGCGATTATTTTCCATTGTCTTATTCTCATGTATTTTTCAACAAACACAAGCAATGAATCTGTTTCAGTTGCAAAAATCTCCACTGTTTTCAGCTCCGCTGCAACTCTGTTTGTGCATTTTTTGTTTAGCTCCGGGATAGCAACTTGGCTAAAATGTATGTACGAGGGCATTCTGTACCACTCATTTATTGTGTTTACCAAAGCTGTAAACCCAGGTTTGATCACTATATTAATGGGCATCATGTCTTTTGCTATAAACTCCGCTATTGCTCGAGTTATTTCCACGTGCCATTTCGACTTATATTCATACGGAGTAATACCTTCGAACAGTTCGGTCAGTGATCCGTGTCAGCTGGGACTTTGCTTACTTGAAGTTGAAGCACTGGCCGTTGGCGTTCTAGCCATGCAACTATCGTAAATGGCTTTGTGGCGTATTTTTAAGTGTTGATAAAGATTTGTGGCATTACCTCAAGAGGTAGCAACAGATTCAAAGCAGGTTCTACACAATACTTGTCGTTGCACAGCGCCTTCTTTTTTATAGCCAAAATAATTCCAAACAATGGACGTGCTGCTCCTCTTTGGTACCAGACTTTCAGATGTATCAGCTAATGTCGAGCCTGACGCCTTTGTGCCACCGGTTAAAACGCAGTGTCAACTTCTCCCGCTCCCCTCTGCTTTTCATTCAACCTTTATTTATACGTTATTTATTTGGATTTGGTACCTGGATGATTGAGCATGAACTTTGTTGCCTTGAACCACTTTGGCTGTGGCTGCTGGCCTGGGAGGAGTCGACGGGGGACAGAACGGCCCCAGAAATCATCATAGGCTCCAGCAAACTGGTTGGTCCACTTAAGGAGTTTACTGCTTGGTGGGGAAATAGTTTACTGGAACTCCTCTGACTGATGAAGCCCTCCGGATAGAGAGCGAAACGTCTCTATAAAAGAGAAACTGTCCAGATGTCCTGACTGAGAATTATTGGATTTGGTACCTGGATGATTGAGCATGAACTTTGTTGCTTTATTTATACAGGTTAGTCTCATTGAATCTCGTGGACTCATTTACAAGAGACCTGATTTTAACAAAGAGTGATGGCAACAGTAGACAATCATAAAATAAGGCATTAAATTAAGAAGAATAAATGAAAGGTTCTACGTCTTTTATCTACTCTGAGGTTCTTAACAGCTTACATTCACAAAGGTCTGCTTGGTCTCCTCTGTAAAACAACATGGTCCACCACAGTTTGGTGTCTTTATGTCTTTAGTTGTGGTCTCCTTGTTCACCCATGACCTCCTGCTCAGTCTACTCTGCAGAATGAGCTTCAGGCTGAAAATACGTCTCTGGATCAGTTTTCGTTTTATTTTACACAACCTAAAAACATATCCCACCTATATTCTTTACAGCACCATACTAATGTCCTCACTGACAGATGACTAAAAAAAGATAATTAAAAAAACTCTTGAAATTATTTCAAGATCTTTGGCAACAATTGTGTGTTTTGATAATCACCCTCAAGAATCTAAATGTAATTTAAAAAAATGTAATGCTCTAAAATCTTTTGCTCCGCTCGGGCTCACTTGCAAGTGACGTAACCAGATCATGCGACCAGTCAAATTGCAGCCTTTGCGATTAGAAAATCTCGTTTTATCATATCGCAATATTATTGCAAATGCATTTAGTTGTTCGACCCTAGAGTACATTCAAGCTGCATCAGAGGGAAATTTTAGTTTTGCTCCCAGTTAAAAACAAGCCGTCCCCTGCATGCCTTGTGTAGCGTCTAAAAAGTGACACGCTTGCTGTCGGATTGAAGATGACAGCAGCTCTGTTGGAGGGAGCGACAGAGCAGCTCCAAACAGGATGGATGATAAAGCTAATTATTTGCAATAGAAGCGGTACAGCAGGTCAGGCGACATGCAGATACCTGCCTGACCTGGCTAATTTACAGCCAGGACTGCCCTCATTTTGTTACGCTAATGATGCTTGCACAGACACATTACTTCAAATAATATGAATTAACGCCTCCCTCGTTTCAATTCTTACACGGCGGCCACAGGCGGGAGGCTCGTTTCTTTACATTCCTCATCACGACTGCACCATAACTCAGTACGCACCATAAACTGAGTCCAGTTCGAGTCCGACGTCGGGTTTCAGAGACACTATTTCCAGCAGCGATGCAGCTGATTGTCTCATCCTCTGATGTGTCCCAGCCGATATGGGGGGCTTTCTTCTATTAGCAGTCTTGTCAGGTGAAGGTGCTTCTTTTATTCAGACTTTTTTTCCCCCAAGTGAAGAACAGGATCGGCATCACAATTAGCCCTGGAGGAAGAAGGATACGCAGAATGCAAATGTATACAAATTAGCATGTTTTAAAGGGATCATTGGAAACACACCCAGTCCTCACGCTTGCTTAATTTAAAGCAGACTAATTTAAATGTGGAGAGCAGGTTTGACTTGTTTATTTATTTTTGCTTTTTGATTCATCATCTCTTCATCTGCACTAAATGAGATTATATAATCTGAGCTGCTTCAGCAGTCCTTTTATTTTCTCAGTATTTACAACCATTAAAAGTTTTCTTTTTATCTTTCCTGATTCATTTATATTTATTACAATAAATGTGGTCGTTTGTTTAGTCATTAGCAGCAACAGTTAAAAGGAAAATGACACCCAAAACTAATTTCCATGTTCCGTCCTACATTGAGTACGCTCAATGACATTCCATTTCATGGCCAGTTAATTTAGTCACGGAGATGATGAATGATTTTATCTGTCTGACTGTCCGCAGACAAAGACTGGGATTTATTTGATGCAAGAAGGTAATGAGGAGCCGTTTAATATTCGACTGCACTTGGCGAAAGACATTCTGACCATTCAGGAACAAGACGTTATCTGTGTGTCGGGAGAACCTTTCTATTCGAGCGTAAGTGACCCAGTCAATGTCGTGAGTGTCTGTGCTCGTAGCAGTTCTTCATCAGTCTTAATAATGAAATCTAGTCACTTGAGAGTGACTTGCTTGCTCATCTTGGTGTGTTGAGTAGATCTCACTTGTCAACCCCTTTGACAGCCTTTCCCGCACATTTAAAAAAAATGCACCTTTTGCCATGACAAAGTGCTGGTTTGAGATCAGAGTCCACAGCGTTTTACTCAATTTACATTTATTCAGTTTAATGGAGGAAAAAGTCTTAGGCAAATAAAAGGTTTGTGTTTTTGAAAACATTTCCACTGACCAACGGAAATGGCAACGACATGCAAACATATCTTTGCCACGCCAAAAAAGGTTTTAGCCTCCCTGACCGCAGTGGATTTCACATCAGAATCAAACTTCTCTGCAGAGCCAGATGACCGACAGAGCTTATGTTTCATTTGCTCTGGCAGAATGTGTCTGGCCTTCCTCCTGTTCAAGCAGATTTCCACTCAGCCATGCCTGGGTCGGCCAGACGTTTCTCTGGGGGTCTGATGAAAACAAAAAGTGGCGTGCCTCAACAGCAACACACCGTTTGAGCGTTCTGGTTGGTCCGCTAACAAAAAGACACATTGAGTCATATTTCCACTAAAAAGCATTAAATGATTGGGAAGATTCAGATTAACCTTAAACTTGACATCTAATGTAAAAATATTACATTCCCACATGTTGTCACTGTTAAAAATCCCACAAGATACAAAACTAAAGCAGTGACTAACAAAAAGTTTGGGTTTTTGTGAGGCCTTCACAGGATTTACATTTTAGTCTTGAACAGAGCTGAATACAGAAGAGGATTAGGGCCATGGTGGAATTTTTTCCCCTTAATTCAGAGAAAAAAGTCAGAATTCTGAGATTAAAATGGCAGAATTCTGAGATTAAAGACAGAATTGGAGAAAAAAAATCAGAATTTTGAAAAAAGTAAGAATTCTTTAAAAAAAAGTTAGAATTCTGAGATAAAAAAATCAGAATTATGAGATTAAAGTCAGAATTAGAGAAAAACGTCAGAATTCTGAAAAAAGTAAGAATTCTAAGAAGAAAAAAGGCAGTATTCTGAGATTAAAATGTCAGAATTCTGAGATTAAAAAGTCAGAATTTGAAATTAAGCATTCTGAGATTATAGTCAGAAATCTGAGAAACAGTCAGAATTCTGAGATTAAAAAGTCAGAATTCTGAGATTAAAGATTAAAAAGTCAGAATTCGAAATTAAGCATTCTGAGATTATAGTCAGAAATCTGAGAAACAGTCAGAATTATGAGATTAAAAAGTCAGAATTTTGAGATTAAAGATTAAAAAGTCAGAATTCGAAATTAAGCATTCTGAGATTATAGTCAGAAATCTGAGAAAATGTCAGAATTCTGAGATTAAAGTCATATACAGTACTGTACTGTACAGTACAGTATATTAAGCCAATAATATTTAGAGCTGATAATATAAAGCCAT
>JBBPBX010042427.1:11049-28409 GCA_038048925.1 Garcialebias charrua
TCTGTGATCGAAGAGACCGGGTGGATGAATATGGAGCAAGAATGTCCTTTAGATAATCTGGTGAAGTTCCGTGTAAGCATTGGTGGGTAATGAGAGCAATTTTGTACTGAATTATGTAGGTGACAGGAACCCAGTGAAGGTTATGGAGAATGATAGGCTTTTGTCATTTGCATAGACTTTTTTTGTAGTTTTTTTGTCGGAGATCAGCTCGTATAGCAAGTCCCATCGTACTATTGCAGCTAAGCTTTTTTTTATTTTTTTAGGGAGCAAGGAGCAGACCTAAGCTTTTATTAAGCTTCAGAATCAAAACAACCACCTTTTCACCAGTGCAAAACACTTTAGCTGTGGCGTGGATGTACAAGAATGAATCACTTTGTTCATCTTATGCTTCTGAGTAGTTTCATTAACCCTCATACTCTGTACATAACCTGCGATTTTAATGAAGTATAGGGCCTCTTGTATAATTCTGTGAAAACTAGTTTTTCAATGTGGGTTTAAGATATTATTTTACATGTTTCCCCTCTTCGTTCATTTTATGTTGACATTATTAGGATAATTATGGAGAAGATGGGCCTGCAGGGGAATGTTACTCCATTGCAGGCTAAAAACAAATAGGATAACCTAAAAAAAATACAAAGTATGTGCATGTGTAATGAAGAATATAATTTGTAAGTGCAGCTGTTAATACACGTAAAGTGAAAAAAAAACAACATATGTTACTCTTTTTGCCAACTGTTTTGTTTCCTCTGTTCAGGACTACAAAGATCCAGGCGGGTCAGGGAGTCAGTGGGAAGCTGCTGCCACTTGGCCCTGGTTTGTCCTCATGGATGAGGTTTTAGGACAGAGACCTTCCACTACACTCCATCCATCCATCCATCCATCCATTTTCGTCCGCTTATCCGGGGTCAGGTCGCGGGGGTAGCAGCCTAAGTAGGGAGGCCCAGACTTCCCTCTCCCCAGCCACTTGGAGCAGCTCCTCGGGGGAATCCCAAGGCGTTCCCAGGCCAGCCGAGAAACATAGTCCCTCCAGCGTGTCCTGGGTCTTCCTCTGGGTCTCCTCCCGGTGGGACATGCCCGGAACACCTCACCAGGGAGGCGTCCAGGAGGCATCCTAACCAGATGCCCGAGCCACCTCAACTGGCTCCTCTCGATGTGGAGAAGCAGCGGCTCTACTCCGAGTCCCTCCCGGATGACTGAGCTTCTCACCCTATCTCTAAGGGAGAGTCCAGACACCCTGCGGAGAAAACTCATTTCAGCCGCTTGTATCCGAGATCTCGTTCTTTCGGTCACAACCCAAAGCTCATGACCATAGATGAGGGTGGGAACGTAGATCGATCGGTAAATTGAGAGCTTTGCCTTTCGACTCAGCTCTCTCTTCACCACAACAGACCGGTACAGCGCCCGCTTCACTGCGGATGCTGCACCTATCCGCCTATCGATCTCACGCTCCAGTTTTCCCTCATACGGCACCTCATACATCCAAACGGCATTTGCTCTTCTCTCTGCTGCCTCATATTTTCTGATTAATTGAAATAAATCATCCACTGCACTTCCTGTCCTAATTGTCTCCATCACTGAGGACACTCCAGGTCCAAGTGCAGCAGTGGGTGACCAGGAAGACAGGGCTGAGGAACAAAGACGAACGGAGACGGGGAAGAAAGAGGCCACAGGACAGAGAGGATGATTTATTTCAATTAATCAGAAAATATGAGGCAGCAGAGAGAAGAGCAAATGCCGTTTGGATGTATGAGGTGCCGTTTGGACGCGTTTTCCGACTTACGACGATTTCCGTGTTACGAACGGGCGTAGGAACGGAACTGTGTCGTAACTCGGGGACTACCTGTATTTCAAATGTTTGTTTCTTTTAATGTTGATGTTTATAACTGACATTTAAGCAACTGACAAATCAGCGACCTCAACTTGTCCTGAAGTTAACGCCCCTTGCAGCTTTGCAGTCATTTCAATAATGAGTTTACATCTTTTGTTTCATGTTAATCTGCTCTAATAAACCTTTGTAAAATACACCAGAATGCAGCAAATGGCATCTATTTTATCCAAAATTCTCTGGGGCAGGGCCTTCAGACACCCCCCAGTCCGTGAAAATACAGTCTGACATTAAACGGATCCATGGTGCAAAAAAAAAGTTTGGAGACCACTGCTTTACGAGAAAAAGCCAGTGATGAATAGGAGAATGAGTCGTCAGATGAAAAAGGACTTGGACTCTCTCGTCAGCTTGTAATGGGGATGTAAGAGCTCTTAAAGCATTACTCAGATTTGAAGGGTCACACTGGGGCCAACTCAGGAAAAAACAAGGATTCCAATAGATGAATTATGAATTGTACAAATAATAATCATCTCATAGATACCTACTTTCAGAGAACAGGCATTATGCCTTGTTATAGGTGTATGGCATCACAGAGAGGAACACTAGAAAATAAACGACATATCTGAAAGATAGATAATGGAGAAAGACCTCCCTCCTCTGCTGGCTAGCTTGCTTGGTAGGTCAGTTAAAAATAGTATGTCTCCACAACGGAGGCTAATCTTTGCAGATGTGTGCAGCATAGAGGCGGGAGCAGCAGGGATGAATGTCGTCTCAGGCCGCCGAGGCAGAGCTTGTAAACGTCTCCGCTCTTATGCACACTCGGAACATTTCCCAGAGACCGTCTTCCTGTGTGTTGCTGGCATTAATCCTCCGTCAACTGGCAGTTTGATTCTTATCTCACTAAATGTGAGCGGAGGTAAATGGAGTTGCTTAGCAACTTCTATCCATATAACATTTAAATTTTTTTTTACACTTTTCTAGCCTTAAATAAAAAAAATCCCATCCCTGAATATACACCTTTAACGCCATCATAACTTTCAGAAAACCTGTAAATTGATAAGAATATTTAATAATTTGATTTCTTATCTTTGTTTCAGTATTTCAAGCACATAAAATAAACATTTTTAACTCTTCATTGCAAGATTTGACTGATTTGACTACTGAGACACAAACTGCAGCATTTTAGACTTTATTGGACACTGGAACACTGGAATTTACACTGGAATTTCCCATCCGTGGGACAATAAAGGCTGTTTCTATTCTATTCTATTCTTTAAGTTTACATATCCCAAGAAAAAAATACAATTAAAAAAGGAAATCATCACGGTTGAAGGATGTTCTATTACATGTAATTATTTAATTTTGCATAAAAAAATGCAGACATGCCACAAAACTATATTAAAAATTCCTAACTTCTAAAATTAGGGAACAATTAAAAAAAACTTTTATTGTTGGAGTCAGTCACATTTGCCATTTTCATGTTCCAAGTTCAAGAATCTTTATTAACCCCAAGGGGCAATTTGTATGTTTTAGAAATTACCGGTACATGAAATCACTGCCTAAATACAGGTTGAATGAAAACATGAGGAAAGAAATTAAGTAATTATGAGAAAAACGCCGACCCATTAGTTCTTTGTTACACAGGTTTTTAGAACAGCTTGAATTCTCTGAGGCATGGACCAAACTAATGACAAACCGTGCTCTTCATCAGTCTGGCTCCAACTCTCTTGTTGCTGTTGTCAGATCAGCTTTGCAGTTTGGAGCATTGGCTGTTTTCTTCAATTTACATCTATTTGAAGGCCATGCCATTTCTATTTCTTGAAAGTTTTTACGTCCTTTGCTCCATGGTAAGCTGCATTAATCATCTTGAAAAATTAAGTCATCATCTGCAAACATCTTTTCAACTGATGAACCAGGAAAACTGTCCAAAACTAAAACATAGACTTTGGTATTTATTGAAGATAATGGCAGCCACTTCTCTGTGTGTTTTCCTGACATGCAGGCCCAAATCAACAATGACTGTGGAAATTTACATCTCTTCCATCATCTTCTGTTTGGGTCTAAGTGATGGATTTTGTTTGGATTTTCTGTGTGTAAAGCCCATTTGTTTTAGGTGATTTCTCCATTGACTCCAGTTTCCACTCACTTGTTTCTCATTTGTTTTACATTTTCTGTTTTCAAGACATTTCGCGTAAAGTTTTTACCTTGATGCTTTGATGTCTTCCTTGTTCTTCCAGAAAACTTGCCTTTTAAGACCTTCCTTCCCCTTTGTTTGTAATAATCCACAATACTGACACAACTGACTGGGAAAAAACCAACATATTTTACAACATTCTGTGATATTTTACAATCTTGAAAATGTTTCATAATCCACTGTTTTGTTTTTGTTGTTTTTTTGTTTTTTTCCAACATAATTTTCTTAAGTTGGAACCATGATTCAGGTCAGTCCAGTTTGTACAACAGCTCCAGTGTGAGCACTCTTCTTTAAATCCCAATCAGCAGATTTAATCTGATGCAGGTTTGTTTTAGAACAGCAAATTACAAGGTAATTATTTTTTGTTTTCTTCTACTTGATCTAAAACAAAAAAGCAATTGTTACTGTTTATTGTTTCCTATTACCAGAATGTTGGAATTTAGAAAAATGATGGTATTGTGGCATGTCTCTGATTTGTTATTTTTATCCAGAACTAAATAATTTAAGAACATCCTCCAAAAGTGATAGCATATTTTTTGTCTGGGATTGGACCTGAAATCCTTTCCAATTAAAACATTGTCCCTCATTTAATTTCAGTCTCCTCATATAACTGCATGGCCAACAGCACTCCTAATTCCTGAGACTCGAGCCTCCTGTGGGAGGTCTGAGCGTGAAAAATCTGACAACCCAAGATTGAAATGATCAATCTTTTATAAATACATTCTCACACACCATCAGCATCATTTCATTACTGAGACTTAAACTTCTCCATGTGGACACCATGGCGACTGCAGATTTTCTGTGTAACCCTTGTGTGACAGCACATGTATCATTAACACTGAGGTAATTATAAAAATGTGCTTCTCTTGAAAACTGTGGGAGTTGTTACAGGCTACTAGTAGGTAAGTCAAAGATTTGGACTGATGACAAAGCTCCCTGAGGGCTGCGCACCAGAATGCTTGAGCTAATTTCTAATTAGGAACCTTGACTGACTGCAGAATAAGAGCCAGTTTGGCCTTGTGTCCTCTTAATGGATTCATTCACTGATGCGCCCCTGATCCGCGAGCAGAGGTAGTATCAGATCCGGACCCGAGCCGGGCAGACCCACTTGTGAATGCAACCCGCGGATCCGCGCTCAGAATATGATGATATCAGTGAGCGACCGCAGGATTAATCAACAAGCAGATTTATTAACAAGGGAATATTAAAAATGACACGAAACAGCAACTTGTAAAAGTTAGTTTCGCTCTTTTTTTCCCCTCTCTCTCTCTCTCTCTCTCTCTCTCTCTCTCTCTCTGAGCAGCGGAGGAGCTGTGTGCGCGCGCGCTGGAGGGAGACAGTGCAGCTGTAGATTTATTACAGAGGAAATATTAAAAATGACACGAAACACAACTTGTAAACGTCTGACGTCTGTCCCACAATAAATACGTTGCGGTCCAGTTCAGCTCAGCTGAGTTCTGCTCCACGCCTCTTGGATCCGCGCTACAGGTTCATTTATGAACACGTTTATGTGAGCGGGACCTGCCCGCCTTCAACTGTGGTCTTATGAATGACCCGGGGAAGGATTAAAGCCGGACTGGTCTGTGCGGCAATTGCGCGGATTTGACTTATGAAAGGGGCTTCTGTCTCTCCCCCACCCCCCACACCCACACCCCAACCTCAAAACTGTCAGTATACACAGGGCGCTGCACAGCTCGGGACATGTCTCTGTCCGTTCCACCCCCCACCCCCAACAAAAATCACGGACGAGATGAGCGCCCCAGCATGGCAAGTTATCTAGGGGAAACACTGTAAAACACTTGTAATCTTCACCCTTAAAATGCTGGAACCAGCCGTAATTGTACAATGTATCCAGCAGAGGGCGCATGCTGACTACTTTCAAGTTATAACCATTCACTTAAGTTTCACTTTCATCACAGCTAAAGCAGGGAGCAATACTGTGTAGCATATTTTGCTGAACAGAGCATGGTGTGTTTATTGTAACTGATCAGTAAAATAAAAAATCAACAATAGTAAATTCTCTTCAATCCTCCAATCTGCTTGTCATTAGCTACGTTCCTCTTACGTTAGAAAGCTAAAGTTTAGATAACCTAGCATTGGCTATTGCCTTGTAAAACTTTATCCAGACCAATAAATTTAATGTAGCAGTAAAATACATCAGTGTTAGTAACACTATCTTTGTTGTCCTCAATTGAAATGAAATGTTTGTCTGAAATCTTTACTTCCTTGCAAAAAAATAAAAAATGCTGCTGTGGTCAATACAAATTAGGCCTTCACCATACATGACTGACTGTTTAAACAATGAACAGGAAAGCGTGTTTCTTTGTTTAATTTGTAGTTTGGTAACACACTTGATGACTTTATGGTGAATAGTGAAGGATGGAAAATGTCAACGCACATTAGAAAGAATGTTTCAGAACTTCAAGGTAAAACTGATTTAAAAGTAGCCGTTTATTTAGATACTTGGGGGTGGACAAAGCTAAACAAATTTTAGCCAATACACTGTATTGGTTATTGGCATTAGCCTTTCCATGACTCCAATATCGGTCGGGCTCTAGTAAAAAATGCAATATTTTAGAAATTTTCAAAAAAGTTTCTATTTTTTCATGCTAAGGGTCTTCCAGTTTCCTAGCATTTAAAAAAAGTGTCACACAAATAAATACACAAGTTCTAAATAGGTCTAGATAAATAATTGCAAACTTTGAAGATTTCTTTTTAATTTGAGATGAAAGTTTTTACTTAAAGACACTACTCTTGGATGGTGTCTGTGTAATTTAATCCACGCCTTTAAAAAGGGCAGCACGGTGGCACAACTGGTAGAGCTGCTGCCTCTCAGCGAGAAGGTTGCCGGTTCAAATCCCGGTCCGGGGCCTTTCTGGGTGGAGTTTGCATGTTCTCCCCGTGCATGCGTGGGTTTCCTCCGGGTACTCCGGTTTCCTCCCACAGACCAAAAAACATGCTTGTTAGGCTGATTGGTGACTCTAAATTGACCCTAGGTGTGAGTGTGAGAGTGGATGGTTGTTTGGTGTGAGTGAGACAGGTCCCTCTTGTAAATGAGTCCCCGTGACTCAATGAGGCTAGCCTGTATAAATAAAGGTTGAATGAATGAATGAAAAAAAAAGAGATTTTCAGTTGACACAAATGTGAAATAATTTAACATACCTCCACAGACTAAATGACCTTGTTTAAGAAAAAGGTAAAAATTGGATCCAAACAATCATGTTTCTTTAAAAAAAAAAAGAATGCACTGCTATCTGAGTTCAGTCAAAAGCACTGATAATTTATTACAATCACACACAAAGGCCACAGTGAGACAGACATTCAAATGCGTGACTAATAAGCATTTATCAACAACCCATCGTAAACTAGGGACATTTTTTTAAGTAGCATTTATGTTGTTCTCTTCAATTTTATGCAAATGTTTCAACATATAAATGGTTGTCTGCCTGCTTTGTTGCAAAAACAGCAATCATCCCTCCATGCCCTGTGGACACAAGTGTGTAATGAGAACAGATCTCCAGCAATAACACAGAATTTGTGAGTGCACACAGATAGCCCTGCATGGAGGCTTTCAGTGGCATCTTTTCCTGTGTTTGTATTCAGCTTCCATTTCTCTCATTGCCTAATGAGGCCATGAAAAATGTGAGGGGATGAGAGAGTGAAGGGGGAAGAGGCAGGAGTCAGGACGATGCTATTATAAAAGAATCTGCAGAGCATCTGACAAGATGAATTTCAGATTTACTGTAAAAAAGCCAAAAATTAATGTGTTGCTGTCATCGTTTGTCACTTTCCAACAGCCTCGATGTCAGCCGAGGTCAAACGAACAACTCACAATCAAACTGGTAAAAAGTCTTCGCAGTGCTCCTTTTACTCTGTGCCTCTCAGCTTAGCAAACACAGAGGCAACAAGGGACTCTGAGTATTTAGGTTTCTTCTTTTTGTATCCCTCACAGCTGAAGGTGAACAAAGCTGCAGGGAACAGAGATCAAATAAACTAAGAAAACAGTAGATGTAAGTGCAGAAATTTGCAACATTGGAGTTGAAATCTCAAAGGATGGAGCAGAAAGGATGAGGTGTGAAAAAAAACTGGTGGTAACCACATTAGGAATAAAGAGCAGGACAAAATGAAGGTAAGGTAAGATGCAAAATGAAAATTGAAGCATGCACCACACAGAAACAGAATATAAAAGTTAATTTAAATTGTGATTCAGAGCCAAGCAGAAAGTCAGCTGTGCGTGATCATTCAGTTTGGTGGAGCACAGTTGTTACAGCTGTGCATCTCACGTTAGCAGCAGAGCCCGTCCTGTGTCGCAGCAGCTTAAATTCAACCCTGAGGCTCTGCTGCTTCACTGGCTTTCTGTCCAACCAGCTGACTGACTGAGTTCTTGTTCTGAAACAGTCACCACACGTGCGAAGAGACGAAAACAAACAGGACTGTAAACATTCAGGCTCAGACCGGAACATTTTTCCCCCTTTGTCATGTGATAATCGGTGAAAAATGGTCTCTGGGTGCATTCATCAAACAACTTTCTTTAGAAAAGCAACAGGCGAAAGACGGATACTCCAAACAATGACTGGAATCAACTGTACAGTGAAAACAACCCAGCTCAGCAGTAGTAAGGAATTACAGAACAAGGAAGTCAACATCCTGCTGACAAAGAGAAATAATGTTTGTGCAGGTTGTTGGTGTGAAAATAATAAATTACCTGAATGAAAACTGAACGTTTCATGAAGCTGAAAAAAACATGTTTACTTAATACATAAGAAGTGTTTCTAGTTTTTAGCACTGACACACAGGTGTGATGTTCAGTTAATATTGCTAAATCAGATTCTTAACACAAAGTAATAACACAAACAAATATGCATGTCACGATTAACAAATCAATTAATCGAAAGATGAAAATTATCAACCTCGTTTTCATTTATCGGCTTTATCGTTTCTTCATGTCTCTCTTTTTCTACTGAAGACACTGGATGACAAAAGGCTAACCTCCGGTGCTCTATGCTGACCCCGCCTTTCTCTTAAAAATCAATTTTAACCGTCCAAAATCACGTTTTTGGATCGATAAAGCAGCTAAGCTAACAGGCCGACCTCTGGAAAAAAACTCAGTCTTGTCAAAGCTCCAAAGTTCACGGTTGAAACTTCATGTAAATAAGTTTTTTTCTGCACAAAGAAGATCAGTACTTGCTTACTGATTTTTTTATTAAAAGCTTTGTGTGCAAAATGCTATGCTAAAGAGCTCAAACCACACGGAGCGTACGCCATTTTGAGAACCAAAAAAGGAAAGAGACAGCCCATGTCATGTCAAGGGGCCTCCCTCCCATTTTTCTTAAAGAGACATGCTGCTCGCTCCCTCACTATCCATGCTTTGGTTCAAACAGTCTTTTACTGCCATCCGGTGGTCAAAAATAGATACTAGATTCAAAACACATAAACCAACATTTCTTCTTAAATTTGACAATAATTACTAAATATTGTCAAACTTCAAACAATATGGTTTATCTCAATAATTTCAGAGACAATTAATCCCCCAGCAAACTTGTTATCGTGACAGGCCGACAAACAAACAAAGGCCTAGAAATCTTTGAAGAAATGCGTATCATCCACCGCCATCCATATCAGAGATTTAAGACATCGTCTTATGGGAAATGATTTAGTCATTTTGGTCAAACCTTGAAAACAGCACTAAGCATGATATCATGAAATATTGTGATATCTTGCATGATCTGTTTACACTTGTAGGATGTGTTGTAAATAACTCTCAGCTATTACCACACCTAATTTTAGCTCAATAGTACTTCGGTTAAAGATGCAGAGCCAACAATTACTTTCTGAAAGTTTCCCTGAAATTTGATCAGTGGTTTATGAAGTATTTTGTTGACACCAACAGTTAACGCGTAGATTTTAAATTAAAGCCATAACTGCTAAAAATGTGTTTAACTTCACATATACTGTGGTGATAACCCTCAGCTACTACCACACCAAGTGTTAGCTTAATATCCTTAAAATTAGCTTAGTTAACATCACTATTGTATTTTCTATGGGCAGCTGGCTATGGCAGTATCGGAGAATTTTGGGTCAAAGGGTATGAATGTTTTTATTACTATGGCTGAGGATATTATATTTTCCATACCATACCACTTTATTTATAAAGCACTTTAAACAGTGACAGTGCACACCAAAGTGCTGTACAGGGAAAAAGAGACCAAGCACACAGCAACAAACAACATATCACCTCCTCTCTTTCTTGCAAGCCCATGGGTTACATTTATTTCTTTTTACATTCAAACACAACAAAAGAAAAACTTTGCTGACAGTCAATAGGCAATGCAATCATGCTGGCTCAACAGCAGACTGATAAATTTAAATTATTTTTACTATGATCTAAGGTAGTAATACTTGAAACTTTGGCAAATTCATTTAAAGAGGACAAAGTGCAGGAAAAATAAAAGTTGTGTTTTATTAAATGCCATTTGTGACTTCCTGACGTCAGGCCAGAGTCTGCAGACATCTTTATATCCAAGTTAATGTGAGGGCTCAGAGATCAGCATATTTCTCCACAACTAATGGGTCAACAGTGACGCAACATTTCTGCTTTCTCTGAGAGGATGCGAAATGTATGTAACTCCTACTCTCTGGAAAGTCTTTACTGAGATGCTTTATAACTGAAGTGAGTTCAGTCAGACACAATTTGGGGAAACAAGTGATATAAAGGGAATTTTTTTGAAAAATCACATTGTGTGGAAGGCAGATTGAATGCTAAATGCTAAATGACTGAAATTGTTAAAATAGCTTAAATTGAGCTGTTAATGCTAAAAGATGCAAAACACAAGCTAGAATTAGAAAAGGCAAATCAATATTTTAAAGTATGGTAAAACGGAGCAAAAGGCTAGCTATGAAGTAAAAAAAGCAAAACATAAGCTAAACAAGGCAAGAAGCTAAAAAATCCTAGCAAAACACTAGCTAAAAGCTGTAAGTAGTAACAGCCTAGCTAAAAGCTAAATGTAGCAATAGCATACCAAAAAACTACAAGCAGCAGTAGCCAGAATCTTATAGTAACAAATATATATATACAGGTAGTCCCCGATTTACGAGCGAGATCCGTTACAACGAGGCGCTCGTAAACCGGAAATCTCGTAATTTGGAACGGCCGCCATTTCTCTCGTAAATCCGGAAATCCGCTCGTAAATTGGAACGGTTTTCGCTAGCGCGACTAAAAACACTCTATTTTCATCTAAAAACTACTTTTGAGTGCATAAAAATGATCGGAAACGTGTGTTTATATGCTTAACTAACTAACTGTAGTGAAAAAACACATGAAAACTCAGTATTTTTTTCGTTTTTTCCAAAAATTCGCAGCTCGTAAGTCTGGAACCTCGCAGATCAGAGCGCTCGTAAATCGGGGACTACCTGTATATATATATATATAGTATATATATATATATAGTATATATATGTATATATATATATATATATATATTATATATATTATTTATATTTTTTTTTTTTATTTTTTTTCTTCTTTCGGCTTTTTCCCTGCGTTAGGGGTCACCACAGCGATCTAGTCGCATGAAGATTTGGCAGTTGTTTTTACGCCGGATGCCCTTCCTGACACAACCACAGACCACCGAGCAACCACAGCCCTCTGTGTGGAGCAGAGAGCTGATATCTAGGGTTCCCGGGGGAGCAGATGGTGTGGGTTAAGGGCCTTGCTCAAGGGCCCAGAGTGGGGCAGATGAGGGTGGAGACAAGTGTATGGACAAGTGTGACCGCTTCACTTATCCCACCCACATCTTTGATGTTGTCGGTACCGGGGCTTGAACCGGCGACCTTCCGATCACAAGCGCACCTTCTTAACCTCTGCGCCACCACTCCCATATATATATATATATATATATATATATATATATATATATATATATATATATATATATATATATATATATATATATATATATATATATATATATAAGTATAACACACATACACATTTATCAAAATTGCTAAACGTAGCAAATGTTAGCTAAAATCAGCTAAATTTACTAAATAAAAGCTACATGTAGAAAAAAAGGCCATCTAAAAGCTGAATGTATCTAAATGCTAGCTAAAAGTGGCAAAACAGTTGATAGTAACAAGAGGCTAACTACAAGTAGAAAAAGTTAGATATGATCTAAAAGTAGCACAAAATAAATTCTAAAGTCAGATTGTTGAAGTACGTTTTAAAGAAAATTTTTGGAAGGGATTTATTGTTCTGCAGCAAATATTGGAAATAAAATACTTTGGAATGTATAAAAGTCACGAAAATGTAAAGTCAGCTCCCAGTTATTGAATGAGCTGAATGTTTTGCTGAATATTTTAATATATAAATGGCTAAAATAGCAGAATGTATGTGCAAGTAAAATAAACATTAAGAACAAAAAAGAGGGAAAAACTACAACCTGACTGCTTAATCAGAATTCATAATGTTGTAACAATGTTGTATTTTCAAAAGTACTAATTAAATGTCAAACAGTGGTCATGAAATCCTTCAGAATTGTCTGTCTGAACTTTATGAGATACTTGATTTTGGTTTTGTTTTGTTTCATCCAATGCTGCAGTCAGGTTCAAAATAATAAAGTGATTTCATAATTTTACAGCTCAGAAAACTCCATAAGAGCAGAAAATGACTGCAGAACGCCCAACATGTTGGATCCTTTAGTGTTGTTCTGAGAATAAAGTCAATGTATTAATTTGAAGGTTTATGGATTTAATCAAAATCATAAAGACACACTCAACAGGCAACGCTGCAGCTGCTCACTGAATAAAACTCAATTATCTTCAGAAAGAAATCCTGTAGAGACATCCCATATGCAATTTACCTTTTTCTTGTGAAAATATTCCTCTGTACAATATGCAGCATGTCAGTTTGATATCAAACCATATCAATATTACTCCTGATATGAAATGTGCTAGATAAATAAATTTGCCTTTCAGAATATCTTCTTGTTCTTTCGGCTGCTCCCTTCTTCAGGGGTTGTCACAGTGAACGGTCACACAAAGATGTGGCAATTATTTTTACGCCGGATGCCCTTCCTGACATAATGCTGGTGAAGATTCTCAGTCGTCCAGGACATGATAAAATCAAAAAAGGCATTCAATACAAGATCAACTGGACTTTATTTGTTACAGAAAACGTTTCGACCTCTATCCAGAGGGCTTTATCAATTCAATGTGCAGACTGTGTGCGTGCGGAGTTATAACAGTCTTAGGAGTCACGCACCAACATATGTAAATTGCAAGCTGAGGTAACATATACATGTAAATTGACAAATCGCATAATAATAATAATAATAATAATATAGCAATAATAATCACATTCCTGACATAACCACAGATCACCGAGTTACCACAGCCATCTGTGTGGAGCAGAGAGCTGCTGTATAGGGAGCAGATGGTGGGGGTTAAGGGCCTTGCTCAAGGGGCCAGAGTAGGTGTGGGTGCTTCATCTATCCAACCTACATTTTGATGTTGGCAGAACCGGAGATGAACAAACGACCTTCTTTAACCTCTTCGCCACCACTCTCTCCACCTTGCCTATCAGAACATCCATCCATCCATCCATCCATCTTCTTCCGCTTATCCGGGGTCGGGTCGCGGGGGTAGCAGCCTAAGTAGGGAGGCCCAGACTTCCCTCTCCCCAGCCACTTGGAGCAGTTCCTCCGGGGGAATCCCAAGGCGTTCCCAGGCCAGCCGAGAAACATAGTCCCTCCAGCGCGTCCTGGGTCTTCCTCTGGGTCTCCTCCCGGTGGGACGTGCCCGGAACACCTCACCAGGGAGGCGTCCAGGAGGCATCCTAACCAGATGCCCGAGCCACCTCAACTGGCTCCTCTCGATGTGGAGAAGCAGCGGCTCTACTCCGAGTCCCTCCCGGATGACTGAGCTTCTCACCCTATCTCTAAGGGAGAGTCCAGCCACCCTGCGGAGAAAACTCATTTCAGCCGCTTGTATCCGAGATCTTGTTCTTTCGGTCATAACCCAAAGCTCATGACCATAGATGAGGGTGGGAACGTAGATCGATCGGTAAATTGAGAGCTTTGCCTTTTGACTCAGCTCTCTCTTCACCACGACAGACCGGTACAGCGCCCGCTTCACTGCGGACGCTGCACCTATCCGCCTATCGATCTCACGCTCCAGTTTTCCCTCATTCGTGAACAAGATCCCGAGATACTTAAACTCCTCCACTTGGGGCAGGACCTCCTCCCCGACCCGGAGAGGGCATGCTACCCTTTTCCGGCTCAAGACCATGGCCTCGGATTTGGAGGAACTGATCCTCATCCCGGCCGCATCACACTCGGCTGCAAACCGCTCCAGTGAAAGTTGTAAATCACGAACTGATGAAGCCAGTAGGACCACATCATCTGCAAAAAACAGAGAAGCGATTCTAAGGTCACCAAAACGGATCCTCTCAACACCTTGGCTGCGCCTAGAAATTCTGTCCATAAAAGTTATGAACAGAATCGGTGACAAAGGGCAACCTTGGCGGAGTCCAACTCTCACCGGAAACGAGCCTGACTTACTGCCGGCAATGCGGACCAAGCTCTGACACCGGTCGTACAGGGACCTAACAGCCCTTATCAAAGGGCCTGGTACCCCATACTCCCGGAGTACCCCCCACAGAACCCCCCGAGGGACGCGGTCGAATGCCTTCTCCAAGTCCACAAAACACATGTAAACTGGTTGGGCAAACTCCCACGCACCCTCCAGGACCCTGCTGAGGGTGTAGAGCTGGTCCAGTGTTCCACGACCAGGACGAAAACCACACTGCTCCTCCTGAATCCGAGGTTCGACTATCCGACGGACCCTCCTCTCCAGAACCCCTGAATAGACCTTACCAGGGAGGCTTAAGAGTGTGATCCCCCTATAGT
Source organism: Garcialebias charrua (assembly GCA_038048925.1). NCBI lineage: Eukaryota > Metazoa > Chordata > Actinopteri > Cyprinodontiformes > Rivulidae > Garcialebias > Garcialebias charrua. The sequence continues at coordinate 25,973 of JBBPBX010042427.1, forward strand.
TGGAACACACCCTACGGTCCCCCTTTTTAAATAGGGGAACCACCACCCCAGTCTGCCAATCCAAGGGAACTGCCCCCGATGTCCACGCGATATTGCAGAGTCGCGTAAGCCAACACAACCCTACAACATCCAGAGCCCTAAGGAACTCCGGGCGAATCTCATCCACCCCCGGAGCCTTGCCACCGCGGAGCTTTTTAACCACCTCGGCGACCTCAGCACCAGAGATCGGAGAACCCGACCCAAAGTCCCCAGGCTCTGCTTCCTCAGTGGAAGACGTGCCAGTAGGATTGAGGAGGTCTTCGAAGTATTCCGCCCACCGACTCACAACATCCCGAGTTGAGGTCAGCAGCACGCCACCTCCACCATAAATGGTGTTGGTCTCGTACCTCTTTCCCCCCCTGAGACGCCGGATGGTGGACCAGAATCGCCTCGAAGCCGTACGGAAGTCATTCTCCATGGCCTCTCCGAACTCCTCCCACGCCCGAGTTTTTGCCTCAGCAACCACCCGAGCCGCATGCCGCTTGGACTGCCGGTACCTATCAGCTGCTTCCGGGGTCCCACAAGCCAAAAAGGCCCAATAGGACTCCTTCTTCAGCCTGACAGCATCCCTCACTGCCGGTGTCCACCACCGGGTTCGAGGGTTGCCACCTCGACAGGCACCAACAACCTTGCGGCCACAGCTCCGATAAGCTGCCTCGACAATAGAGGCGCGGAACACGGCCCACTCGGACTCCATGTCCCCCGCCTCCCTCGGAACGTGTTCAAAGCTCTCCCGGAGGTGGGAGTTAAAGCTCCGTCTTACGGGAGACTCTGCCAGACGTTCCCAGCAGACCCTCACGATACGTTTGGGTCTGCCAGGTCTGACCGGCATCCTCCCCCACCATCGGAGCCAACTCACCACCAGGTAGTGGTCAGTAGACAGCTCCGCCCCTCTCCTCACCCGAGTGTCCAAGACATGCGGCCGCAGATCAGATGAGACGACAACAAAGTCGATCATCGAACTGCGACCTAGGGTGTCCTGGTGCCAAGAGCACATATGGACACCCTTATGCTTAAACCTATCAGAACATATCATCATATATTTTAAACCAACCTAAAAATAAAAAGGTTAGTAATAATGAATATTAATTCAATTTTGTCAGCTGTGGGAATAAAGTTTAAAAAATTAAACAAAGCTGAACTTCGATGAATATCTTTCTTTTAGCTGGCACACATTTCTTGGGCTGTTTTCACACAGACTTGTTCTGAAATTCTATGAAAATGTTTCAGAGGGGAGACGTGTGTGTGTGGTGGACCCAAACACACACATCTCTCCAGACAGCTCAACTGTAAATTCTCTGGAGGGGTGCTGAGCAGGATAATGTGTGAATGTGGAAGTGAATCTTCAAGAGCGTGAGGCTGCGTGCTCAGATTTACTGTTTCAGTACAAACTGAAAGTGTAATTAAAGGCCTAGCCCTCTTCAAATTAATGCATATTACCCAAGACCTTTAATGTCAGACTTAAATGAAGACGTCACATTCACAGAGTCGGGATCAGTGATTTTTAGTGTTTAGATTTTTTTTTGTTCCCCGTTTCAAGCCATTATCAGTCTATTTCCTCAGTTAGTTCTACTTTCTGCTCTAGCTCCGCCCACTTTCACCTGTGCCCAGTCTTAATGTAGCCTTGGTGCCTTCACGTCCTCATCACCACCTGTCTATATATTCCGTTTGTTCTCAGTCATTTCAGTTAAGCTTCGTTGGTTCCTCCTTGCCAAGTCTGAACTAAAACAAGAGGGGACACGATTCTGTAAATTGAAACTTACCTGGACTCTTCACTTTAAAGAGGTTTTAATATCCACATCCAGCCACAAATGACACCCTAACACAGCAGTTCTATAATCACCCTTTCAAGCCATTAAACAATTGTGTAACTGAAACTGCAAGAGCAATTTATTCCATTACCTTGACAATTCTGTTTGATCTTGAATTTCTCTCCCATGCTCTGCCTTTAATTCTCACCTCTTTGTGTGCGAGCGCAATTAAGATGTCATCAGTGCTGTGATGGAGCCAATCGTGCGGACGTTAAATGAGAACGGGTACGGGAGGGCTACTTTAAGATTTCAGCTTTGACAAACCAACTTTTACAGCATGAATGTAGATCACCCATCGTAGCTGCAGGAGACTCATCTTTATTAATGAATGCTGAGATCAATCTCGTCAATGACAGAGAAAAAGATTAGTGTCCGTGTGTGCGTAAGTGCGTGCGTATGCGTTTTGGCTTTAATATCAAGATGAGAGCACACCAACAGCTCTGTAAATTTAAAGAACCCGATTGTCAATTGCCGTTTTCCCTAACATAGGGAAGTAAGAGATTCACTAACATACTGCCAGGCCAGAGATTAGCAAATAAATTAGTCATACCCCTCAATCAATTCAGTCTCTTCCTCTCCTCCCACTT
>JBBPBX010042428.1:13216-28408 GCA_038048925.1 Garcialebias charrua
CCTAGACAGCAGCTCTCTGCTCCACACAGAGGGCTGTGGTAGCTCGGTGGTCTGTGGTTGTGTCAGGAAGGACATCCAGCGTAAAAATAATTGACAAGTTGGTGTGACTTAGTTCACTGTGGTGACCCCTGAAGGAGCAGCCGGAAAAATACACCAGACCAGATGTTGGCAAAATATCAGTAAAATTGCTCTAGTTAGTCATTTTTTTGTTTGTTTCTAAGGTCAGTTGTTTGTGGCAGCCATCTTGAATTGGACCAACTCCAAAAGCTAGTGATATGTCGATATATGTCCAATGACGGTTATTTTCTGCAAGTCCCATAGAAAGTGTCCAGTGATTCATGAGACATTTACCAACTTCCTAAAAGACAAACGTTCAAACACAGACATGCATCTATACAGGGGGAACATATTCTCGTCTGCCTTCGCCTATCTTGCCAATATGTCAAAAGTTGCTCTGCGTCCTCAGCCCATCGTTCTGTATTCTGTACGAAATTGCTTCCAAGACCCATTACGTGTCCGACAATTTCAAAATATTCCGTCTTAATTCTCAAAGTGGTTTCATGAATCACTCCTTCGTGATTTTCATTTCGTTCAGCCGAGAGTTAAGACGGTCTGTGTGTATGGATGCTTTTTACTGAACCCTCTGTGATAGCAAATATGCTGCATTTTAATAAAGGTCACTCTGCTTATCCAGCCAAGTCATTATTTACAGTTTGCTCTTAATTCAATTTCTTCCTCCTCCTGGATCCACAGCAGAGGGGAGGAGGAGGAAGATGGCAGCCATGACAGCCGAGACTGCCAGCCCTTTCACAATCCCTGCCAGCAGCGTTTAAACTTTTGTTAATTAACGTCCAGATACGATACTACTATTCATTGCTTTGTGAAAAAAGAGAGCTGACGAGTGCAAGTTGTCACCATATGTCACTCACATGCAGCGCTGCTTCACATTTGACACAACTTCAAACTATATCATGGATGTAATGAAGCAAACGCTAAAACCAAGAGGAACCCTGTTTCGTGCAGCGTGCATGGTTTCATGAGGAAAAGAACAAAAAGCATGCATACAGACAATGATTCCTTTAGGTTCTGCATTACTCGTGGTGGTAAAATGTGCCCGGACCTGCTGTCGGCTTCCACATGTGTCTTTTTAACATCTGTTCACAGAGGTTTTCACCTACCATAGATGAGAACCGTGGCAGAGTTGCTTTTGCGGCGAGCGACAATGTTTTTGGCCACGCACGTGTAGTTGCCCGTGTCTGCAAGGCGTGCTTTTTTGATGACGAGATTGTGGTCGGTCGTGATGAAATAATTGGCGTCGCTCGCCGGGTCGACCAAATCCTCGTTTCTTTGCCACTCCACCTGGAAATACATTTTAATGGTCAAAACTCCCTGTAGAGACACAAAAAACTTGTTCTGCAGTGTGGACGAGGAAAAACAGATTTCTTTTTCTGATGCAATCCAACCAACAAAGGAAAGAGGACTGAACTGGCATGAAACAGAGAAAACTTGTGTCCACTGATTTGAATTTTTATTCATTTTTGACCGTGAGGAGATGGCAGCTTTTATTTTGGCGCTGCTGGAGGTCTGAGACCAAAGCCAATCATGCTCTGCAGCTTCTTTATTCTTTTCCAGCAGCTAAGTTCGATGCTTTTTTTCCCACTTCTTGGTACTTTCATGGACTGGCCTGCTTGTTTTGTTGCTCTCACTTGACCTTGCGCTGTCTCTCGAGCAGCAGTGCTATGGCAGCATTGTTGCTGGTTTTACTGCCAGTCACGATATTGCGTATAATTGGGCTTTCTTCCTCTCTCTGTTTCCTCCTGCGGTGACTTCTGCTCTCATGTTCTTTTCTGTTGAACCGCAGTTGGCACCTTCCTTCCCATTTCTCGCCACACAGTCCCTTCACTGTCGAGCCGTGATTGGCTCGTCCGCCGTCCCTCGCCTCTTGGCTGTCTGAGCTCGGAGCCCGAGCTCCTGTTGTGTTGTTATTAGAGCAGTTAGTGCTTATCTGGGACCGGGAGGATGCAGCGCATGAGGTGAAACAGCTGGCACCACTCTGGCCCTCTAAACACACACACCAGCTAAACACGAGCAGAGAGAGAGAAGGAAGCGGAGTAGAACATGAGAGACGCTGCGCGTGGAGAGACGGAATGAGATAAGGACACAGTGAGGCAAATAGACCCATTCATTATAGATGGGCCTTTAGAGATGCCAAACGGGGAGTGAAGCCTCCAAGCCCATCCTGAGTAATGTGACGAGATGATGTGATATATGGCTTCCCAGAGATGTAAAAGAGATAATAAATCAATAACAGGGAATAATTAGAGCTGTAATTTATCTGTGCCAGGTTGTCGGTTCCCTGGGGAATGCAGAAAGATACCAGCGAGCCAAGTGTGCTCTTTGTCCCCCCCCCCGGTGAGGGACAGCTGGACTGATGCTACACGGGAGCCTAAAAATATCTCCAGTTTCTGTGTCTCACCTCAGCTTGTGGCACTCCCTCGGGGGGATGGCAGCGCAGCAACACCTCCTGGTCCAACGCCACCTCTTTGCCCTGCGGCTCCTCCTCAAAGTTCTTTCTCAGGTCTTGCAGAAAATACAAGGGGGAGAGGGGGAGGGAGGGATATAACCAATTAGGCTGTCTGCAAGAGCTTGTGACATTTGAAAGAAATCCTTCCATAAAAATAAAACAAAAACATTTGTTCTCGTTTTTAAATTCCACTCGTGAAATGTTCATCCGTGGCCTCGGTGAGCAAGTTGCACTCCAGTTGGCCCCTAAGCCACGGTGGAATCAGTGGCACCAACCATGTTGCTTATTACAGGCTGCCTGGCTGCTTCAGAGATGCTTGTCTGCTGCCAGAGGGACCTGTATGAAGTAAAAGCAATTGCATTACCCCCTTTCATCCCACACCCCCCACCTCTCTCTCCAGCAGTCGGCAGCCTCCATCTGTGTGAGGGCTTGGAGCAGTCACACGAAAACAAAGCCCCGAGGTGCCTGGATGAACTCCGGCAAGCCTGGCTGGCTGCATGGGGCTTCACATAGCGTCTCATTGAGCACTCTTACCGTTGCATCAACTCCTGCAATATATTTGTCTGTAAGCCCCGGCTGTGAGTTACACACAGGTAAAAGTGGCAGGCTTGCTTCTCGTGTGTGTGTGTGTGTGTGTGTGTGTGTGTGTGTGTGTGTGTGTGTGTGTGTTGTGTGTGTGTGTGTAAATGCAGGTCTGTTGGTATCAGCTGAGACAAGCTAGCTGCTGATCGCTGGCGGCTAGGTGCAAATTTGATGTGTTGGCTCCATGTTTTGTCTCAGAGCAAAACAACGTGTTATTGTGTCGCGAGGGTCTGAGTTCTTTAAAAACAGACGCTGAGCACGTCCCGACGAATCACGCAAAGGGAAACGTTAAGATAAGCGGAGAGATTCACGACATTTAATTTAATTAAGGCAGATGCTATGGGACTGGAGGACACTCGAGATGTAACAGCTCTGGAAGGCTCTAAAGTACGAGGATGTAAGAGGGTGCAAATAAATATTGGAAATGTGTCCTTGTGCATCGCTATTCAAGCATGTGTGTCCTCATCCTCTATCTGTCTGACTTTGTTAAGCTCTCAAACAAGAGCAGATAATGAATGTGTGTTTTCCAAAAGCCTCGTGGTTTTGGCTGCGTCTGGATGATACATATTTATGTGGGGAATAATAGGCAGAATGTTGTAAAATACTCACATGTAAAATGGCTTCCTCTAATAAAGCTTTTGAGGCTGCAGCAGGGGATGCGCCTGCGTTCCCCAGACAGATTTACGACTGCTGCACAGCAATAAATTTCAATTCTGTTTTTATTCAAGTTACTTTCATAGGGATCATTGCTGATGTAGTGTAGCTAGTGAAAAATGTGCTCATGAATACTTAAATTTAGCCCCCCCCCCCCCTTTAAACTGTCTTTACACACTTTTCCTCTCACTCTTTTTAGCAATGGTCTCATATTTTCTTCTATCAGTAAAATCACAAAAGATTGTAAACTGTGATGAAACATCAGGACAAGGTGAATAAAACTGACCTGTGTTTACTCTAAGAGTCAAATATTATCCATATTCATAATATCCACTTATTACAACCTGACAAGGTAAAGTTCAAAGCATTTGAAGTGGGATACAGTGAAAAGGTTATGAGCAATTAATATTGTACCTGTTGTAGATAAATCTTTGAAATAAAGTTTAGTTCTGACCAGATCAATGAGCTAACAGCTAATCTGAGCTGTGCAAAACTCAAAGTAGATGAATGTCATGAAGAGCTCAGACCTCTAATGTTTCATCCTGGTTCTTCCAAAAAGTACTTTATAAACATGCACATTGCCATCAGTTTCACATTAGATACCCATGTAGTCAGAAATAATGATATTCCTGCTGGAAGTGCTACAGCTAGCTGCTACTATTTGCAACTACAAGTTTAATTAAAATAGCCGAGTAATCAAAATCTGATATAGGATTAGGACCGCAGGGACAGAATTCTGTTTATTTTTTTCTCTCTCAGAAAAATAACATCCACATGAACCTTTATGACATTTGAGAATTTCTATTCCACTTTGGTCTAGGCCCCACTTGAACCAGCCATTAGCTCATTGAGTCAAAAATCAACCATTCTTTCAAACTGAGGTCGTTCAAAGAGCTATCTACAACAGGTAAGACACTAATAGTCCGTGACCTTTTGACAGAACTGCACTTCAAAAGATCTGAACTGTTGCTTTAAAGTGCCCGTGCATTCGTGAGGACACTCAGATCAGTGTGAAGTGCACTCACAAGCAATCCTGATGTATGCTTTCTGACTCTTCTGGGTTCCAGTGGTGCTCCAGGCGACACACTGACACCAGTACTCATCAAGGCCAAAAATCTTCTCCACCTGCTGTCTGGTGATTTCAATTGCCACCTGCATGACTGGCAGCGCTGCAAAGCAAGCACAGAAACAACAACAACAATGAACATGTGCTCTGAATGAGGCATCAGATTGTCTACAGGAAACAAACAGGAAGGGAGGAACAACTGAGCAGACCTGGAATCTTTAGTGCATTTTGTACCTTGTACCAGCAATGTAATTAAAATTAAATAAAAAAAGCCTGGCAGAATAAACGAGCAGACAACCGTAATCCTATACAAACAGAGAGCTTGTTAACTGAGGAAAATGAGACGAGAGCCTCCCAGCTAGCCTTGCTGTAATTTGGAGTGTGTTAAAACAGCAACAGTTGGGAAGGAACGCCAGGCTGCTAAAACAAACAAACAAACAAACAAACAAACAAACAAAAAACCACAGAGTATACTGTAGACTGCTTCTCTATTATTAAATCCGGAAGGGGAGGAAGAGTTCAATTTGTGGAGCATTTCTTCAGCAGTGTTGATTTAAGAGATGCTGCTGTAACATGAGGTGAAACAAATTCAACCTTTATTTATACAGTACAGGCTAGCCTCGTTGAGTCACGGGGACTCATTTACAAGAGGGACCTGTCTCACTCACACCAAACAACCATCCACTCTCACACTCACACCTAGGGTCAATTTAGAGTCACCAATCAGCCTAACAAGCATGTTTTTTGGTCTGTGGGAGGAAACCGGAGTACCCGGAGGAAACCCACGCATGCACGGGGAGAACATGCAAACTCCACCCAGAAAGGCCCCGGACCGGGATTTGAACCGGCAACCTTCTCGCTGAGAGGCAGCAGCTCTACCAGTTGTGCCACCGTGCTGCCCAAATAGCTTATTGCATCTCCTGCAGAAGGAACAACGTCTTCTCTAAATAAAGCAACGTTTGGCCATAATGCGTTCTGCTAAACTGTCCAAACAATATAACATCTAGGCCTGTCATGGTAACAAATTTAGCTGGGCGATTAATTGTCTCAGAAATTATTGCGATAAACGATAATATTGTTTGAAATTTGACAATAATTAGTCATTAGTTTCAAATTTAAAAAGAAATGTTGGTCAATTTGTTTAGAGTGTGGCACCTTTTTTTTCACCCCCATATGACAGTGTACAGTAAGACGGTTTGAACCGAAGGATGGATAGTGAAGGAACAAGCAGGGTGTCTCTAAGAAAAATGGGAGAGAGGCCGCTTGACGTGACATGGGCCGTCTATTTTTTCTTTCTTTCTGTTCTCAAAATGGTGGATGCTCGGTGTGGTTTGAGCTCTTTATCATAACATTTTTTCACACAAAGCTTTAAATAAAAATCAGTAAACAAGTTCTCAGCTTCTGTTAGCTGAGAAAAACAACATTTTTGAACAAAGGCACCGGTTTCAACTGTGAAGTTTGGAGCTTCGACAAGACGGAGGTTTTTCTATGATATGACCGGTAGTGCTTAGTGTATTGTTAGCGGATGTTTTTCTTAGTTCATATCTTAGATGTTATTACTGTTCTTCTCTTACATTTTGTTGTTGGATGTAACTGGGACCCTGTGTACATAATCTCGTTTCATCACATGTTCCACATGTGGTGCAAATGACAATAAAGACTCTCTGACTCTGAGAAAGAGAGCGAGACATGAAGAAATGATAAAGTCAATAAATGAAAATGAGGTTGATCATTTTCAATCATACGATTAATTGACTTAGTGTTTATTGCAACAGGCCTAATAACATTGTCAGAGTCTTGTCTCTCTTATCTTTGTGAAGAAATCTGAGGGACTGAGAGAAACGCAATTTCGGTCCTGTGTATGTCCTGCACTGTACATATTGCAGATCTGACAATAAAGTTGACTTTGACTTTGACTTTGACTTTGACTTTGACTTTGACTTGACTTTGACTTTGACTTTGACTTTGACTTTGACTTTGACTTTGACTTTGACTTTGACTTTGAAATCCTTCATTTCATTTCTCTTCTTTGCTCTTATATTTTGCACCTACAATCTACAGGTATATTTTTATATATTGAGCTGCGACCTTGATCCCCTCCACGTGCACCCCTGGGTCTTCGCTCTGATAAAAAGATTGTCGTGTTTTCTCTGAGCTTCCAGCCGTCGCTCCAGCTCATATCTTCTGTTTGGGTGAAAGGAGTTCATATGAGCGCAGAGCATTTCTGAGTCACAGTGGACACATCCTGGAGACTGATAGAGCAGGAATACACAGACCATTATATCCAGATTCAACCGGGAGCTTCTCCCCGACTTCCATTAGCATAAAAGCACTTTGTGACACTCTTCTACTCCCCTCGCAATCTTGATCTGTCTGAGCTGATGCTTTCCAGCTCCAGAGTGAGGCTTGAGGAAGTGGCACCTGTCAGGACAACAAACCTATACGCCAATTATATTCAGCGTTTGTTGCAACACATCAAAACCAAACATGTATATCTTTTTCTCTGGAAATAATTTCATAGATAAGCTCTGTGCTGGGCTGAGAGTGCAGCCTGGCCCAGCGGTGACACAAGCTGTTGGTGTCCATCGCCGGCAGCCACACAGAGTGATAAGTAGCTGTGAGGGTCAGTGGCAGACCGCCATGTATTTGTGTCTTACAGCAGATTTTTTGCTGTATGTGATCACAGTAAATGTTGGTCTTTGTGCTGTGAACGCAGCCCTGAAGCACCTCTCGGAGCATCAACAACACCCCGTGCTGTGAGATTCTCCAACAAGTAATTAAAAACAAACAAATGAATGAACTAATAAATAAAAGTCATATTTCTGCGTGCTTGTTTTGCCTTTAATAATTCTGCCTAGAAGTCTTGGAAATGTTGACTCAGTGAAAAACCAATGCATTATTAAGAACAAATATTTACTCTTCCCTTGTCTTTTTGGATTTAGGCTCTTTTGTTAAGTGAGTGTTTGTTTTATGCTACATTGTGAGGACCAACAGCTCCTTATGGGGCCCAAAGCCCCGATCCCCATTAGGTTCAAGTGTTGTTTACGGGTTAGGGGTTAGGGTTAGGTATGTACTGGTAATGGTTAGGTTTAGGGTACAGGTCAGGGTTAGGCATAGAAATGAATAAAAAAAGAAAAGGAAAAAAAAGAATGGAAGTCAATGCAAAGTCCCTGTAAAGCTAGCAAGACAAACCTGTGTGTGTGTGTGCTGATGTGTGCAAGTCTGCGGTGAGTGTGTTTGACTAAAGGCCGAGATACAGTGAAGCAGCCGCTCCGTATACGCGCGTATACGGACGTATACGCGCGTATACGGAGCGGCTGCTTCACTTCAGCTGACTTCAGCTCAGACGTTCTCCTTGTTGTAATATGAGCTGCTGCACACGAAGGGGACAACTGAGCACGCTGATTGGTCACTTGCTGACACGCCTACTGAATTGATTGACAGCGCTCAGTCAGCTGAATGTGAAACCTAGTTGAAAGTGAAACCTTTAACATGAGCAGCTCGCTCAGACTTCTGCGGTGTTCTGATGCGCTGTTTCTACTATATATGTTATAAAAAGTTCTCTCAGAAATAAAAATAATAACAGGGAGCGCTTTTCCTGCAGCACACAGCCCACCAGGGGATATTAAAACATCGCGCACCAAGGTAGGACCTGAATTCATTCATTTCAATCATCGAGTGAACGGAGGAAGAAGCGGTTACTTGACTTTAGGCAAAAAAACAAAAGAAAAGGCCCGATCAGCGATAAAGAAGGGGAATTTATTTCATTTGTGTAACATACAAAACAGTCCGGCGCCGGGAAGTTTATGGTCAGACACCGCGTATCGCGCACGCGGATCGCGTATGCGTAGTAAAAAAATACCTTTGCGCGTACTTGCCCTGAGGGGCTACGCGGGGCTACGCTGCGTACGGGGCATACGTACGCTGCGTATTGGCGTATCGTGAGGACGCTCGAGTGTATCTCGCCCTTAATGGTGAGAGAGCACCTAAAAGCTAAAACAAATGGCTAAAGTAGCAAAATGGGCACTACAGAAAATGAACAAATGGAGCAGAAGAAATTCTCTTTTCCCCATCAAATTAGCAGCAGCACAGCATCCGCATTTCCTTTAAAAAACACAGACTAAAAGAAATATGTTGTATCCAGTATTTATTGTTTTAACATAATTACATCAAGTAATAGAACTTGTATTAATCACATTTTGTTTGTTAAGTCGAATGAATCCCTGCATTGACAGAAAATGCTGTAATTAAATCTGACACGTCAAGAGTGTCGCAATCACTGGTTATTTACTTAGAAAAATGCCAATCACATCTAGTTTACTAAAAAACTTAATACATTAGTTTTGTTACTGTACATTATGAAATATCTGCCCATAACCAGTTTCCTCCCACAGACCAAAAACATGCATGTTGGACTTATTGGTGACTCTAAATTGTCTCTAGGTGAGAGAGTGAATGGTTGTTTGTCTTGTTTGTCTCTATGTGTCCCTGTGATGGACTGCAGACCTGTCCAGGGTGTCCCCCGCCTCTCGCACAGTGATAGTTGAACATGGGCACCAGTGACCCCCCACGACCCGAAAATGAAGAAGCGGGTAAAGATAATGGATGGACGGATGTGTTAGTTTCTGAAATGGTTGCACCAATCAAGCAGCTGATGACTGGAATTGGAAGATTTTAGCTCGACTTGCTTGACTGTTGACTGGTATAATAGTAGTAATGCTGAAATTAATGTGTGTTCTGTAGTTTGTATTGTTGGTCGTACTGAGGATAATGGCCCACCATGATGAAGGTTGTTTCATCAACAAGTGACTATAAGTTCCAGTCAGTTGTGTATTGCAGTATTATAGCTGCCTTCAAGACAGGGTGATGCAGGATGTTTGTCTGGTCTCATCTTTCACAGTGAGCTCTCTACAGTAGGTGGACATGTAGCTGTTGATGTCCTAGGGGTGGGCAATATGGCTCAAATATTATATTGTGATATTTCATTCTGACGATAACGATAAATGTTGTGATATAACAAAAAACAAACAAAAAACGGAAATCAGTTATTTATTTGACAAAATTAACTTAACATGTTGCTTTGGAGCATTATATAAAAAAATTAAAAACAACAAGGGGTAATTTTACTGAAATTACTTTATTTAGTAAAGCATTCAGTCTCAAAGTATATAAAAAAAGAAAATGATCCTTTTGTTATTTAGATTGAAAAAGTCTGCACAAAATATAGATCAACAAAATCCACCACAAAAAACTAAAGTGCAGGTGCAGTTTCCCAAAATAACTAAATAAAATGAAGCTTAACATCTGTTGAGCATAAATGTAACATACAACAAAATATGTGTTGCCTTTAAATGAGCTAGAACTTCCAGAACTTGTAACAAGGTGATCAGCTGACCCTGAAGCTAGTTGGAGTTTCAGCTTCATCTATTCATGAAGGAATTATTCATTTTTCTGACTGATCTGTCATTGATCACTTGCCTCTTGGTCCGTGGACGACTGTGGAACTCAAGAGACAGTTGAGCTGCGCGTGTTTGTACCGACAGTTTAAAGAGGGGGGGACGCAGCCTGCACCGGCAGCTCAGAGCGGGGTGGGGGAGGCGGAGTCAGTTGAGCTGTCTGTACCTGCAGTTTAGAGCTGAATGGAGAGACAGCTGAGACGTGCATTGTTTGTTTATAGCATTTTAGCTAGCTAGTATTACGCAAAACTAATTAGCGTTACACCAGTGCAGACAGGTGGAGGGAGGTGCGCAGTTCAGTTTGGTCGTTCGAAGCGCTCGGTTGTTAAGGGGGCGGGGCGCCCTGATGTATTACGTCATGAAATTATCATATCATGACATAATTATTTTTGCCCGGGCAAGCTTTTTTTACCGGTATTATCATGAACGATATGATATGGCCCAGCCCTAATTGCTACTGTCTCTGAGATGTTGCTGTGGTCTCCACTGAGGGGTCAGTGGTGCTAAATCCTAAAGTTTTGGTTGGCCTGGGTTTCCTGAGCTGTCCCTTTCTACTCTAAGCTTCTGCCGAGGACAGACGCTCTCCCTCCCTCTCTGCTTTGCTGCTCTGTCTGTCTGTGAAACTGCTTCTTGAGCCTCTCTTGCATATCTTCCGAACAAAAAAAAAAACTATGGACTTATTTGGCCAGTTGGTCCCTCTACACAATTTGATAACATTTCTTCAAAGAGAAGACAGGCTTTAGGCGAGCCGATTTGCCCTGTTGGCATGCACACAGCTGGATATCTCATCGACTTGAAGACTTGATGAAGTGTCTATCTCTGCTGTCATCTGTGGATCTAAATGATGCATATTTAATTGGATTTATGATAACTGGTTCCTGCTTTTTGGATTCAGCTGGTTGCTGGTTTTATCTACAATTTAAGGAAGTCGTCTGCAGCAAATTGAGACCCGATCACGCTGCTTGCCTTTGTGATGGCTTGGTTCTTGCCTGTGTACCCAGACTCAGTTGCCTTGGGCAGAATGGATCAGATCTTGGGGATTTTTACACAGTTATGTTCCATCGGTGTGTGGCCACATAAATTTGGATATTTTCAGAATATTTTGGACCAACACAGACTCGAGGCAGATGTCATTATTTTCTGCCTAACCCAAAACAATTGTGTGTTTATCTGAATCTGGCTCTCCCGGCTGGCCTTCAAGGCCACCTCATCTGAAAACGTCTGGAGGACATGTAATCTGACACTCAAACCCCGCCTATCGGGGAACTCCACATCAACCAGAGTGAATCAGCTGAATTAACATTCTGTCATCATTTTCAGGACTCTTGGATTCTCATTAGCGTTGACCTTGGCCATTCCCCGACATCCGCGAGAATGTTTACGGATCTCATCGGAGGGAGCTGTTGATTATTCCATCCTTATCAGAACTCTTACAGTGTCCTCGAGAGCTTCTAGGAACATTGCACATTGTTCTCGGTGTCTCCCCCCATCTGCAGAATGTCTATGTCACTATGTGCTTATTTGTGCGAGGTGTTTTTTAATATTATAATTTTTTTTCTCCGGCATGAAGAAAAATTTTAATAGGAATTTTTTCGCCTCTATTTCCTAATGTGTCTAATTTCATTACTTGTTGTCTGTCTAAGCAGATCTCACTTGTAAATGAGTCTTCGAGGCTCAATGTGACTTATCTGTCTAAAGAAAGGTTGAATGAATTAGTTATGCTGCTATAGGCTGGAGGACAAACTGACCACATTTCTTCACTATTCTACTGTCTTTACTTACTCTACTCAACCTGTTTTGTATTTGTAAAAAATGTTCTATCCTTGACATGTGTTTTTGTCTTTCAGGTACACCTGTACCTATACTGTATCTGGACCTGCCATTCTGTGTTTGTTTGCCTCTCCTTCCTGTTCCTCTCAAACCCAGCTGGTCAAAGCAGATGCTGCTTGTCCTGAGCCTGGTTCTGCTGGAGGTTTCTTCCTTTTAAAAGGGAGTTTTTCCTTTCCACTGTTGCCATTGTGCTTGCTCAGGATGGGAGACTGCGACAAAGTGAAGATTCAGTGTGTCTGCTGGCTTCCTTATGCCTCTTATCAACAGGTCCTGTTCGCGCTCGTTCGGGCTCGTTCGTAACTAGTTAACAACTAGTTATGGGGTGTACCCACAGGGTCCTGTTCACGTGAAACCGGTCCTATTTTGGTGCCTGCCTCACTGAGGTACAAAGGTCCGGTTCTTTAGGGTCCAGTTATGACATCAGCACAGTGTGGTCACTGATTGGTCAGGGGGCGTAGTCCTAGGTCGGAGGGCGGAGATTCAGTCTTCTCCAGTAGGTGGCGGTATGCACCTGAACGTTGTTTGCAATCCGCCAAGAAGAAGAAGAAGATTCAGTCTTCCAGGAAATGCATGCAAACTGCCATCCCGCCAAACTCTAGAACAACAAGTTGGAGGAGCACATTTTTGAGAATTAACACAGGCTAATAATTATGTCACAACCGTGGTCAAACGCGGAGGTTCAGGCTTTTCTGTATTTGCTGGCCGATGAAAATATTCAGAGGGAGCTGGATGGAGTGACGTGCAATGAAAAGATTTTTCAAGAGGTGTCTGCGCAGGTGAGTGTTTTCTAACTTTAAGCATATTTCCAGTGAGTCATGCAACTGTTTCTTAGCTTTTTTGGACTGCGGAAAGACCGTTTCAGAGACTGACTTCAGGCAACAGCCGAGAGGCTTTTAGGAAAAAAAAAAAAAAAAAGATGGCGGAACGGCTCGTTTCTCTGAAATATAACAAGAAAATCACATAAACAATATTTGTTAGCTCGAAATTGTAGCAGAGGAGGTGTGTCTGAGTCTATCATTTGCTTAATAAATGCACTTTAATGGTCTAATTCGCCGAGTTGGCAGCTGTTTTCAAGGTTCGATCGAAGCAGAGCAGAATGTGGGGTATGGCAGGCCGTTTGAGTCGATAATAGCGAGTGAAGATTCTCAGTCATCCAGGACATGGTAAATTCTAAAAAGTGCAAGGAAGGAAAAAAATAGTCTAAAGCATAGTATAATAAATAAAGTCCAGTTGTTTTTGTCTTGAACTTTTTTGAATTTATCATTATAGCCACGTTTTCATATTACGTGATACAACCGCCAACTTCATGCCATACATGTTACTTCTGTTTTTGTTTTTGGTTTGATTTGGTTCAGTCAGAATAAATGGAAACGGTCATATCTCAGTCCAAAAATGGTTTATAAATATGGGGAAAAATCCATAAATTTGTCACTTAGGCCTATAGGCCTGTATTAATGTGTAATGTGATTTATTTCAGGTTAATCAGTCAGTTCCTGTGTAAAGATCCTCTAGCCGTGGGTGTCCTTGGAGAAGGATGGGACAAGTCACTGCACTGTAAAGCAAGTATGCCATGACAGAAACACTCCAAACTTTGAAAATTACAGATAAAAGCAAAGGACAATGATGTTTAGAGGAGATTATAACAATAATTTTGTGTTGTTTGCCAGATGGGGCAGTGAAAACAGCCAGCCAGACATATGAAGCCATCGCTGAACTGCTGCATCAGGATCTGATCTTGTGACTCCAGACTACACATCAACTGCAGCCGAACAGACCTCAGAGCTTCTCCTGATGCTCTGCTCTCCTGCACCTTGTCCACATTGTGCCAAAGATGTCCTCGGTGCCTCAGTAAAAAAAAAAAAACAGTCCTGCATTGACAACACAAACAGGTCCTATGAACTCAGCAGATGTCAAACAAGCTCAGTTTGTGACGGAGCAGGGGTACTGTGACTTCATGGTGTTTTTCATTCAACCTTTATTTAGTCAGGTAAATCTCATTGAGCCTCGTGGACTCTTTTACAAAAGCGACCTGCTACAAACTAAAGAACTTTAGTTCTGGGTCAGATGACTTTATTCACAGAGGATTGTGTCTGATGGTGAGTTCTTTACAGAAGCAGTGAAAAATGTAGAAATGTTCTACAGGTCAGCATTTTTACTTGAGCTATTGGCCAAATTGTACTTTTAATTATTGTTACATGTTTTGGAACAACAGGTTAAAGCTGGGGTATGTAAGATTGTAATGTAGTCTGTAACTTTTCAAACAATATATATTTTAACATATTTCTTCACTCTGTCACTAGATTGATGTTAGAGAGGTAATCTCTGAAAAAACTATAAAAATATTGTCCCCTTGCTTCTCCAGGTGGTAAATAAGCATTTCTAAAAAGAAAAAGTGACCCGCCATTTTCCAGCCAATAAAAACAAAGTTTGTAACCAGCCAATAAAAACCGAGCTTGAATTTGAATCAG
Organism: Garcialebias charrua; assembly: GCA_038048925.1. Lineage (NCBI taxonomy): Eukaryota > Metazoa > Chordata > Actinopteri > Cyprinodontiformes > Rivulidae > Garcialebias > Garcialebias charrua. The sequence goes on from JBBPBX010042428.1 coordinate 27,797, forward strand.
CCAATAAAAACAGAGCTTGAATTCAAATTTCAACAGACCACAAGGGGGCAGAGCCATATATGGCTCTGAGGGGGAGGGATCAGAATGCTTTGCTTGTTGAAATTTTTTCTAAGTGCTGCTGTTCTACAGAAACTGCAGACTGAACCTTTAAGATTCCAGTGATGATATTTTAAGTTCATATTTCATACATAACTGCAGATTTAGTAATATGTTTTTCTGTTTCTACAAATAACACCAATCTTTCATTTTTTTAAACTGTTACAATTTTATTGACATGTAACATTTACAGTATTTAAATAAAGTTGCTTTGATATTTTGATTGGAATTGATTGATTACATATTGTTAAGTTTATATTACAAATGTTTTAGTTTGGAACACACTTGTTGATCAACTGGGACAATGGAGCGGCGCAGATTTTTTAGGATGCATGCCACTTTCAGTTTTGTCCAAAGTAGTGTACTCCACCATCATCAATGTGTGTATATATAAATATATATGTATATATATGTATATATGTGTATATGTATGTACTGTATATATAAATATATATGTATGTACAGTATATATTATGTATGTATGTGTACATATATGTGTATATATACACACATGTA
>JBBPBX010042429.1:0-11079 GCA_038048925.1 Garcialebias charrua
ATCAGGCGCATCCAGCGCCATTTTTGCGTGTAACATCCCCAAGCAGACGGGACAGGCCTCATGGGTGTCCGTCGCTGCGAGGGAGAAACCGTATCTGCTAGGACAGGCACGCGAGATTGGGCTCGCTGTCCTGCTGGTTTTCCTTGGAAGTCTTGCCTTTAGCTTTCCTTTCTCCGGAGGCATGTCCGAGATAAGGCGGGCGAGTCCTTCCAGAATCCTTTTTCTTTTATTTTGAGGCGTCTCCTCCATCGTGTCGCTTTCGCTGGCTAGCCCGCTATGAATTAGCAGGGGTAGCGGTGTGACGCAGTTAGCGCCGTCGAGCGAAGCAGTCTACGGAGAGCGGAGAAGAAAAAACTTTGGGGTTAAGATAAAATGTGCCGGACTAGCTTTCGCTAGCCCAGCAGTACGTAGGAATAATTCTCGGTACGCTCTGTGTAGGGAGCAAGCTCACCTATAGTTGAGCGATGAAGCAACAGAGAAGTCCCGCGAAGAGAGGGAGCACGGGCATGGAAAAGTCAGTTTCCGGGAGCACAGGTACCAGGGTGCGGGAGAGGTCTTCTCCCTGTTCCTCGTATTCGACGTCTGCGTCATGGGCAGCACGGTGGCACAACTGGTAGAGCTGCTGCCTCTCAGCGAGAAGGTTGCCGGTTCAAATCCCGGTCCGGGGCCTTTCTGGGTGGAGTTTGCATGTTCTCCCCGTGCATGCGTGGGTTTCCTCCGGGTACTCCGGTTTCCTCCCACAGACCAAAAAACATGCTTGTTAGGCTGATTGGTGACTCTAAATTGACCCTAGGTGTGAGTGTGAGAGTGGATGGTTGTTTGGTGTGAGTGAGACAGGTCCCTCTTGTAAATGAGTCCCCGTGACTCAACGAGGCTAGCCTGTATAAATAAAGGTTGAATGAATGAATGAAAAGAGGTATTTCAGGTTTAAGCGAGGTGAAGGGCAATAAGCGAAAGTTGAATGGCGTCAGCGGCTTAAGTACCCAGAGGGCGGGGCCTCTGGCGCTACGCTGACGCCCTTGCCGTAAAGGCGTGAATGTATTCCTTCAGGTAATCGCGCGGGGGCGCAATTCCCATAGCATATGTTGCACTGAGAGAATATGACTGAAAGGGAACCCCACATTTATATTAAATGGAAAGATAAACTGTTTACATGGCTGTGCCAACTGGAACATCATAAAAACCTAACTCAGATTCGGACTCCTTATAACTATTGTAACTATATCCAATTCATACCAACTTTTTAAATTCAATTTACAATTCAGTTTATTCACATAGTGCCATATCACAACAAAGTTGTCTCAGGGCACTTTACAGGAACATACATAGAAAAGCCTTTTTTTAACCATAAAGGGATAGTCCAGATCTTTAGAAATGGTGTTCCATGAAAAGGTTACGAACAAATAATGTCTTACCTGTAGCAGATATTTATTTGAACAACCTCAGTTTGTAAAAATTGAGTTTTATTCTCGACTGAAATGTTTTCATCCGATAAATAAATAAAACCTCCAATGCAAAAAAACCAAACTTTGGAACAATTAGTGACAACACTATTTAAAAATAAATAAATAAATAAATAAATAAATACATCACTGCCACTTCTGGATCAGACAGTTTTTTTTAAATATAAAAGTCAGTGGTTGTTTACACTGAAGACTGTCAATCTATGCTCTATTGCCAATAATGTTCTATTTAAAGAATCAATATTCTTAGTCCTGGCGATTCAGAATCTATTCTAAGTCAAAGTCAAAGTCAAAGTCAACTTTATTGTCAGAACTGCAATATGTACAGGACATACACAGGACCGAAATTGCGTTTCTCTCAGTCCCTCGGTGCAACAGTAACCATCTAAACACTAAAACATTTAATAAACATAAGCATAAAATAGTAAAAGTGTAACACTGTCCTGAGTTTTTTCATAATAGTATAAAAGTATGAAAATTTACACCAACACTGAAACACCAAACACCCCTGAAACACCAAACACCCAATGAACATAAGCATAAAATGAAATAATAAAAGTGTAATACTGTCCTGAGTTTTTGCATAGTAGTATAAAAAGTATAAAAAGTATATCTATAAAATAAACTGAAGGTTCTAGCATTGACATTTGCAAAGAGTGGCACAGCAGCATATAAGTTAATGTACACAGTATATGTATGAGGTAGTTGATGTTGGTATAGAGGCAAAGTGGCATATGCAGTGAGGCACATAAGGCACATTTGGCATCCTTAGATAAGGCTAGTCAGAGAATGCTGTATATGTAGGGATGGGAACCGAGAACCGGTTCTGTTAGAGAACCGGTTCTTAAAAGTCCAATTCCATGGAATTGTAGGATGCTTGTCTTAACGATTCAGCTTATCGGTTCTGCAGACTCCTGGTGGTGACGTATTTAAGCGCTGACATCACAGACATGCGCCGCGCCCGAGTGGTGGTGGCGTGGTGGTGTCTAAAAAAAATAAATATTTCTTAGCTGACTTCATAGCAGACGTCCTTCTGAGCTTAACGAAATGTTCAAATCAGCTGGATTTAAAAAAAAAAAGTTCGCGGAATTTTAGGCAGGCGCCAGGCGGGTCAAACCGGACGCTTTCTTTCTTTAAATTTAGCTAAATAAACGCTTAAAAAATATATTTCTTAGCTGACTTAATAGTAGACGTACTCTTGAGTTTAACGAAATGTTCAAATAAGCTGGATTTTAAAAAAAAGTTCGCTGATTTTTATGCAGGCGCCAGGCGGGTCAAACCGGACGCTTTGTTTCTTTAAATTTAGCTAAATAAACGCTTAAAAATATATTTCTTACCTCACTATAGCAGACGGGCTCCTGAGCTGAACCAAATGTGAAATCAGCTGGATTTAAAAATCCGCGGTGTGGTTTATGAGTGGTATCTTGCAAACAAAAACAGCTACATCCACAGCAGGGAGCGGGCAGCGACAGAGTCATCAGTCCGACAAAAGGAGTCTTTTTTCGAACACAGCAAGTAGAAACTTCTGGAAGTGGCCCCTCTTCCTCTTCACTCTCTGAGTCCTCTGCTGGCTGCTGCCTACAGCGCCTCTAAAGCGGCCGAAACTGGTACTGCACCATTTTCGCCAAAAATGAAAAACGAAGAATCAGAGCGAAAAATGAGTCTAAAAATATGGGAAAATATCCATAAATAAATTCTTTATGAACACAAATGGTTTACTATATTTTATTACCCAAATGAGAATTGATAACAGAATTGATAAGGAATCGAATCGATAAATGACATCGATAAAGGCATCGATATTGATAATTTCTTATCAATTCCCATCCCTATGTATATGTATCTGCAGTAGTGTAGATAAAAGTAGTGTAAATGTAAACAGTAATAATAAATGTAAAGAAGTAGTAATAAATGTAAACAGTAGTGTAGATAAAAGTGGTGTAAATGTAAACAGTAGTAATAAATGTAAAGCAGTAGTAATAAATGTAAACCGTATTAATAAATGTAAACAGTGAATGTAAACAGTAGTATGACTATAGGCAGTAATGTAATACAAACATTAGTGCAAATATGAGAAGTAGTGCAAACTGAATGAGTACATGACCGAGAGTTTAGTGAATAACCCGTTTGATGACACAGGGTCCAGTGTTAAAAACTTTGTGTTGAGTGGTAATGTGTGAGAAAGTTTTTTGTGTTAAGGCAGTTCAAATGGGAGGGGAGGCAGAGCAGGCAGAGTGTTTAGCATTCTGACTGCCTGATGAACAGAGCTGTCTCTCAGTCTGCTGGTTCGAGCCTGGAGACTCCTCAGTCTCCTCCCTGATGGCAGCAGTCTAAAGCGGCTGTGTAGTGGGTGTGTGGGATCACCTGCCATGCAGTGGGCTTTCCGAGTGAGGCGTTTGCTGTGTAAGTCCTGCAGTGAGGGCAAGGAGGTGCCGACGATCTTCTCAGCTGCTTTCACGATGCGCTGGAGGCTCTTGCGGCATGATGCAGTGCATGCACCAAACCACACCGTGATGCAGCTGGTCAGGACACTTTCTATGGCACCCCTGTAGAAGGTGCACATGATGGGGGTTGAAGCTCCAGCCCTTTTCAGCTTGCGGAGAAAGTAGAGGCGCTGGTGAGCCTTCTTGGCCAGTGCTGCAGTGTTCCTGCTCCAGGACAGGTCCTTTGAGACGTGCACTCCCAGGAACTTGGTGCTGTCCACTCTCTCCACTGCGGTGCTGTTGATGGTCAGAGGGGCATGTTGTGCATCCCTCTTCCTGAAGTCCACGACAATCTCCTTTGTCTTCTCCACGTTGAGAGTGAGATTGTTGTGTCCGCACCACAAGGCCAAGCGGCTCACCTCGTTCCTGTAGTCCGTCTCATCGTTGTTGCTGATGAGACCTACCACTGTTGTGTCGTCCGCAAACTTGATGAAGTGGTTGGAGCTGTACGATGGTGTGCAGTCGTGTGTTAGCAGGGTGAATAGAAGGGGGCTCAGCACACATCCTTGTGGGGCCCCTGTGTTCAATGTGATGGTGCTAGATGTGTTACTCCCGATCCGTACTGTCTGTGGTCTCCCGGTCAGGAAGTCTAGCAGCCAGTTACACATTGAGGTGTTCAGCCCCAGACTGTCCAGTTTATGGATGAGCTGTTGGGGGATGATGGTGTTGAATGCCGAGCTGAAGTCGATGAACAGCATTCTAACATAAGAGTCCTTCGTGTCCAGATGTGTGAGAGCTGTGTGGAGGGCAGAGGAGATGGCATCGTCGGTTGAGCGATTAGGTCGGTATGCAAATTGGAAGGGATCCAGGGAGGCAGGGAGGACAGATGTGATGCTTTTCATGACTAAAAGCCCCAAAATCGATTTTAAAACTTTTTAAAAATTTTATATTGTATTTTTACCGCTCCTGTGCATTCGGCCGCTGTAGAATTTTGGCCGTGTAGGGCCACCGTAGTTAGTTAGCCAGGCAGCTCCCAATGGAGCCTGCTAGCAAGGAGGGAGACAGCATGTTTCAACTTGCTCCTTCATCTTTAAAAATCATTTTAGATCCTACTATGTTCTGGGGAAGACAGAGCTTAACAAGACATTGGTAACTGTTTCAGGACATTTTCAACACCCCCACTTCCACGTTAGCATACGGCGCTAGCATGCTAACGTTAGCATACGGCGCTAGCATGCTAACGTTAGCATGCGGCGGCTAACGCACGGCTATTCGTATTTCCAGGATAGAAATGCCCATTAATGCACTAAATCACCAAACTGTTTTTGACAAACTAAAGTGATATCCTTCAGATTCAAAAAAGTCTTCTGCTTCCATTTTAAATGACAGACAAGAGGACAGTAATGATGGGTTTATAGCTTCAGTGTTATTGTAAGATAGCAAAGGAGGTCTTAATTGTGTCATAAAAGTGCGTCCAGAAAATTACTACAGAAATCACTGTACTTCGGCATGTAGCAGGAAAAATGTAAAAAACTATTTCTTTAAGCTACTGACTTGAAAAAAGCATACTAAGTATGTTTATGTGTGTTGTTTACTATATGAAATTCTTGTTATATCGATTTTTTCAGATTTGATTACATTTCTCCTTTAAAGCAATCGAAGGGTTATTATTCATCCTATACAGTTATTGGACACTTGATCAATTGAAAAGTGATTTAGACACGGTTTATTTCATACACAGTAGCTAAGTGAGGATAGCTTCGTGATGTGGCTTCTTTGTTCTTGTGCTAAGCTAACAGAGTCCCGATCGCGTCTGAGATCTATCATTTTAAGACAGTAAATCATCCAAAACTCTCATTAATAAACCCTCCCTGAATAAAAAAACTTACTGATGTTACTTGATCGCGCAGACATAATTTAAAAATACATAAATAGCAACGTGTTTGCTCCTGTATCTCGGCTAGTGTGTTAGCAGCGAACAAACACAACCTATTGTTAGTACATGAATGTATTAAAGCAATCGAAGGGTTATTATTCATCCTATACAGTTATTGGACACTCGATCAATTGAAAAGTGATTTAGACACGGTTTATTTCATACACAGTAGCTAAGTGAGGATAGCTTCGTGATGTGGGTCTTTGTTGTTGTGCTAACGCTAAGCTAACAGCAAGGCCCGGTCGCGTTTGAGATCTATCATTTTAAGACAGTAAATCTTCCAAAACTCTCATTAATAAACCCTCCCTGAATAAAAAAACTTACTGATGTTACTTGATCACGCAGACATAATTTAAAAATACATAAATTGTGTTTGGTCCTGATTTTTTGTCGGCTACTTTTTTTTTAGCATCGCACATGAAGAATCCTCCATGATAATTGGCTTTATACACTCACAGTATATAAAGTAAAACAACATGAGCTCACGTTAAATATATAGTTTATCATCTAAAACAGTACACACCTCCGATTATGTTTACACAAAGACTTACTCTTTTCCGACGGTAGCTTCCCTGCGTTGTTTTGACGTGGTAGCTCCTGTGGCACTTTCTTCTGTAGATTTTCTTTTAAAAATAGTAGGAATAGCATCCGGTTTTAAAAGTCTTCTGAATCTTACTGGTAATCCTAAAGATTCTTTTATACCAGGTCTTTCCTGAAAACAATTGGCAGTAAAATGGTCGCTGCAGACATACACCATCGGTCCCTCGTTCTCTGTACTTGTCTTGTCCATTCTTGTCGAAGTTTCTCATCTTTTGGAAATTTGTGAAGGCTCACTTGTTCACTGCTGATATTAGAACACCCAAATGCGCTACAACGTGACGGCATTTTTCAAGTTACACAAAAAAAGAGGCGATCTTTCAGGAAATGAATCAGTATGGAAAGCAGTTAACACACCAAACAAACGGGCAAGGCTCTGCCTTATGCCCAGTGCCCACATGTACGTCACAATGACGTTTTGCGGAAGTGCGCAGATTTTTAGGGGCGTGTCCCAGAGAAAAAACTACCATAACTTGGAATGAAAGTTTAATATATTTATAATTTATTTTGCAAAAGTGAACAGAGCTGAATGATATAAGATATATATGTTGTGACAAATATGCAAATTTCCAACATCATGTCACAATACCTTTAAGCTCTAATGCAAAAGTAAAGCATTGAAATAAAAACATTATAATGGTTTAGTTTAAGTTATGTTTTTACTGCCTTACATTTCCATCAGACAGCTACTCTGGCTTCCATTTCACAACACAAACCATTACTGAAGACAAACAACTGAATAGAATAGAATAGAATAGAAAAGAATAGAATGGCTTGTATACAAGGATGATGGGAGAATGGTTTGTGCATTTGGTGATAATTCAATTCTTTTTTTCCAAACTAAGGCCTATCAGAGAGAAGTCTACAGCAGGTAACATACTTGTTGCTAACAATTTCTCTACAGAACCCCACTCCAAACAGTACTTTAAGCAAGCAAGCCATTCTACTCTAAGCTCCTGCCGAGGACAGACGCTCCCCTTCCCACGCCGCTTTGCTTTGCTGCTCTGTCTGTCTGTGAAACAGCTTGTGAGCCTCTCTGTATATCTTCCGAACAAAAAACTATGGACTTATTTGGTCAGTTGGTCCCTCTACACAATATGATAAAATTTATTCAAAGAGAAGACAGGCTTTAGGCGAGTCGATTTGCCCTGTTGCATGCACACAGCTGGATTTCTCATCGACTTGAAGACTTGATGACGTGTCTATCTCTGCTGTCATCTGTGGATCTAAAGGACGCATATTTAATTGGATTTACGATAACTGGTTCCTGCTTTTTGGATTCAGCTGGTTGCTGGTTTTATCTACAATTAAGGAAGTCGTCTGCAGCGAATTGAGACCCGATCACGCTGCTTGCCTTTGTGATGGCTTGGTTCTTGCCTGTGTACCCAGACTCAGTTGCCTTGGGCAGAATGGATCAGATCTCTGGGATTTTTACACAGGTACGTTCCATCAGTGTGGCCACATAATTTTGGACATTTTCAGTATCTTTTGGACCACCACAAACTCAAGGTAGATGTCATTATGTTCTGCCTGTACTCAAAACAACTGTGTGTTTATCTGAATCTGGCTTCCCCAGCTGGCCTTCAAGGCCACCTTATCTGAATTCGCCTGGAGGACATGTAATCTGACGCTCACCCCCCGCCCATCAGGGAACTCCACCGTAAACCAGAGCGAACCAGCTGAATAAACATTCTGTCATCATTTCAGGACTCTTGGGTTCTCAGTAGCATTGACCTTGTCCATTCCCCGACATCCTCGAGAATGTTTACGGATCTCATCAGAGGGAGCTGGTTGATTATTCCATCCTCATCAGAACTCTTACAGTGACCTCGAGAGCATCTATGAACATTGCTCATCATTCTCGGTGTCCCCCCATTCCCCCCGCAGAATGTCTATGTCACTATGTGCGTATTTGTGCAAGGTGTTTTGAATATTAGAATTTTCTTTCTCAGGCTTGAAGAAAGATTTTAATAGGAATTTTTTTCGCCTCCATCTCCTAATGTGGCTAATTTCATTACTTTTCGTCTGTCTAAGCAGATCTCACTTGTAAATGAGTCTTCAAGGCTCAATGTGACTTATCTGTCTAAATAAAGGTTGAATGAATGAATGAAAACTCACATCATATTTCTTTTAATTAGGAGGTAAGGAAAGAGATTTAACTACCAGGTCTCTTGTAAAGAGTCTTCGAGGCTCAATGGGATTAGTCTTCGAGGCTCAATGGGATTAACCTGCCTAAACAAAGGCAACCTGCCTATTGGTGGCAGCTGCTCTGCTTTTTGGCATTGGTGCAGGTTTCTGCTACTGGAAGCTGAGGGAGACTGCTGCGGCGATCAACGCGCTGGCGAAACTTCCTGCTCAACAAGATTCTCTGATCCGGGCTATGACCTCAACGACCCAGCTGTTGTTCGAGCTGAACCGCACGAAGAGAGCAGTGGTGGACAGCCGCGGACCTGCAGTGCGTTTTAGGACTCGTTTACAGCCGTCCGGGCTTCATCAGGGCACAGATGGGAATTTGTAGCTCGGAACCTCACATGATTCGGCGATTTGGACCTAGACAGCACCTGGACTTCAAGGCTGCAGTCAAAGTACACTGTAGCCTGGCCTGAAAATAAATAAAGCAACTATCTAATTGGGACTCAGAGCAACCTTGAAAAGAGGCTGACTGCAAACTTCTCCTGGAGTCGAAAGCTGTTGAAAACTGTCGCTGCCCCCCCTCCCCCCAGAGGTCTCTGTGTGCATTCAGATGGAGCCGAGCTGAGGCCATCTGCAGACTGTGCTTATCTGAAATGATTACTCACGGACTATCTCCCTGCTTGCCATCAAATGCAACATGTCTTTGTCTTTATCCGTGCTGAAGCTGGTAGAGTTTTTTCGACTTTATCATAGAGTGTCCTAAGACAAAATGTGATAGATTTTTTTTGAATACCAATGATTATCCGACTGTATGTTCCTTTTTCCATATCTGATTGTTGGCGGCGCGGTTTTATACTGCTGCGGCTTCCGTGCGTACGTCCCTCTTCGGACGGTGCGTGCGCCACTTGCAAAACTTTGTACCTTAAGGCAAATATGCCAATAAAGATATATTCTATTCTATTCTATTCTAAAGGTTGAATGAAAACTGTTGGGACATACGCTTCTGTCATCATGAGTGCCACTGTTCTCAACAAAATGTGTTGGATTACTAAAAAGCTTCCAAGACAAAAGTCGGCACAGATTCACCCACAGACAAGTTGCTATCAAAGAAACAAAAAAAGTTGGACCAAGCATGAAAACAGTAGTGGTGGAACAGAAAAAGGAAAGAAAGGCCCATTGGTCTGTCTCCTGCTTTTCAAAGACAAAGCTGCATGTTCACGTTAACGAGAGGTCAGTGGTTTTGTTTCTGCTTGGGTGGAAAAAATAAGACTTTTATTTAAAGGACAGCTGTTCCTGTAGATCTGTGTTCATGAGGGAAGATGTCCTCCCTTTGACTAAAACTCCATCAAAGCTCTGTAACAGACAGAAACGGGCATGGAGTCCCGAGTTAATGTCAGCTTCAGCAGGACAAGCATCAGATGTTGAGGGCATGACCAACAAAAATGCTGTAGCTTTTCTAGCACTGCACAAGAGGGAGGGGAAGATGGAGAGGGACATATTACTTGACACTACAGAAGGGAGGTGAGGGTGACACCACTCCTCCTCTCTGTCAGTCTTTTTTGCCCTCTCTGCCTTTTTAATCCTCATTTTAATTTCCATCATGCTGGATGTGGCTGCCTCCTCTGTAACCTCCTTCTCGCTCCTTCTCCTCCCATCTTTCCCTCCTCTTCACCTCTCCTCTTTCAATCTCTACACATCTCCACGTTATCTTCATCACGTCGACGGCCATACGTCCTGCTATAACCTTATCAACATCCTCCTTATCAGCATTTCTCTCTAGTGCACTCTTTGCACGTCTGAGGTTTAAGATGAATTTGCTTTCTGGGGCTCTTATTATTTATTTATTTTGCAATGCAAATATTGTGGCCATGTTTTTAAAAAGATAGTTCCTATGTTTTGAAAAGAGGTTATGCGGAAAGCTTATGAACAGTTAAAGATCCACTGACAGGATTTTTCTACTATTCATCAAATTGCTCAAAATATATATATATATTTTATCATTTAAATATGTTCGTTTTTGCAAACAAAATGTTAAATCACTTTAATTTTGCTTTAAAAGTGATTTTGAACTTCAAGACGTGTTTAATCATGGGAAATCCAATTACACACGAACGCACCATCTGTGATGTAGTGTGCAGAGTGTGAGGCAGAGCTCTGGGCTTGTCACAGTGCGCGGGTATGAGCAGCTCGACATGAAGGTAAGTCTGATACAGCATCAGACCTAAATTAGATCCTGTTGTTTCTTGTTCCATCACCCAAACTATTTTCTGCTTCCCAAAATGAAGACAAATAGCTCAAATCTTCACATAGATTGATAAATTCGTCGGGTTTTAAATTGTCCGCTATTAAAGAGACCAGAGCCCTCTGCCTCACACTACGTCACAGATGGTGCGTTCGTGTGTAATCGGATTTCCCATGATTAAACACGGCTTGAAGTTCAAAATCACTTTTAAAGCAAAATTAAAGTGATTTATCATTTTGTTTGCAAAAACGAACATATTTAAATGATAATATATATATATATATA